>JBBPMD010000259.1:0-34543 GCA_038090095.1 Zangia roseola
GAAGTGTACAAAGCAGAAACTGTGCTGGGTTTCCCATTTGGCGTCTCGGGTTGACCTGAGTGCAACCGAGATGGTTTATGGAAAGGAATGGGGGTATGGTCGATGGAGTGGGGAGAGCTTTTGACCGCACCTTGATATGGGTGTGGCTCCGGTACTGCGGGTGTTTCACGCAAAACTGAGATGTCCACCAAGTTCTCTGGCCACGGAATGCCTTGGGGGTTGAGTTCTGGCAGCGACGGCGAGGTTTTGAGGGGAACAGCGCTGCTTGCACTGTTCGCTCTGGGCCGTTTTCGGAACGAAAACATGGCCGGTGACCTCCGCGAGTTGGTATACAAAATGAACAAGAACGAGTGTCAAAGGATTGGAGAGAAAAACAGGTAAAGAACGTTCGCCACCAGCTGGATAGGAAGGGATGAGATGTACAGTATCCTTCGTAGGAGAAGGCCGCTTTCAAAACACGCAACGTTACGAGCAAAGCGACGCGCTTGCTCGTCACGTCCAAAATTAAGGAACACCTCCGGCATGGCAACGGACGTCCCTTTTTCGCTCAAAACATCTTGCAAGCTTCATTTTTCAAACATACATACAGAAATGATGTCGATAGCTGTGATTGAAAGAGAGAGAAAAATGACAGTGAACGGACACTGGAGAACCTGAGACGGAAAGTACAATACAGGACAGTCCACTGCGAGAAAACGAGGTAACCCAAAACGACGATTCGACGACTTCCGAGTGATGTGGGAGCAAGCTTCCACGGGGCGAGCATGAACAAATCAATGCTTCTACAGTCCATACCTAGATGGAAGATGTGACATGGGGGATGTACGGGGGCCATAAGACTCGCGGGTAGCCAGAACCTCTGGAAATGTGTGATACAATGGTCTTTCATGGTATAATGTGACCGGTGGATTCGTCCACCCTCATTCTCTTTTGGATTGGGGAAGGCTCGATGTCGTCGATTTTTCTTTTCAGGTCAGAATCCATGGATTCTCCGGGCGTGTTCTCCAGAGAGGCGCCATTCTGATAACGTACATCGCCAACCAAGGTCGAAGACGGAGGTGAGTGGGTGGGTGGGGAATGTACTGAAGGGGCCCCGATGCCTGGTGGGACTTTTGACGAGAGAGAGGCGCGTCGAGCGCCCTTTTTGCTCGCTCCATTGTTATTACTATCATGATTATAGTTGCACGGGAGCGAACGGCGTGCACAGCTCGAACACGCTGGGTGAGCACCATCACATTTAGTTTTGCGCGCTGGAACAAGAAAACAATCAGTACAAGCACCGGCACGTGACCCCGTCAGACATCTCACCTCGACAAAAGTTACAGGCAACAACCTTGGGCCCCGCGCTCGTGGTTTGGCGAGGGGTCCTTCCTGGTACGGTAGACGCACGCTTTCTTTGAGCGGCTTGTTGCTCCGACGCCGGTCTGATAGGCGGTAGCGGGGGCGCGGTCATCGCCGCTGCCGGAGAACTTTCAGGAAGCGCAAGGGTGGCAATATGCGGCAGTTCGTTATCTTTGAATAGGAGACGTCCGTCGGAAGTTGGGGGTCCGGAAGGAGCATGTTTAGGCCGTACGACCGGCGTGATGGACGGGTGGGCTTCCCGAGGCTCGGACGGCCCAGCTACAGGGTGCGAGAAGCCTTCCAGAACCGGACGCTTCTCGACGTTGGAGCTCCTCCGCGACGACGGTTGGGAGGGCATTTCGGGAGAGGCCGATGGATCGTTCTCATCCACCGATCTTTCCTCCGCGCTGCCTTCAGACTCGCTCTCGTCTTCCTTGCGTCTGTGAGAATTGCGCCGCTTGCTGGTCTGCGGCATATAATCACAGGGGTTAGATCGCTTGACACACTGACCGCAGGCAGGGCGGCCGCCATCACATTTGAGTTTCCGGGCTGTGATACGGTCGGTTCAGTCACAATCACCTTTCCAAAGAGCTTCTGCAACGTACAACGGCAAAAATTACAAGCGACGGTGATCTTCTTTGTCCGTTGTTTCGCAGACCCTGATAAACGTGCTTAAATGGGTCACGTCGGACAAGGGTTCAAATGGGGCTTACTGCCAGTGGTTTTGACATGGTTCGGAGGAACCACCGGACCGTCACCCATGGTCCTCGAAATAGGCATAGCACGCGTGTCTGTCCCTGGCGGAACATCTCGGGGAATAGACAAAGAAGGGTGCCGAACAGGCCCGTGTCCACACGTCTCGATGCTTAGAATGGGCCGTGGTGTGTGAGACAACGCAGTGGGTTGTGTGCGTGGAAGCATGTTCTGCTGTATTTGGTGTGCGTGTAGGGGGTGATTAGCCGAATGGTGCTGGATGAGATACTCATTCCTGAATTTGTCGAAAAGGTACTCCCGGGTGTATTTCTGCAACGTCTATTCATCACGGCGTCATCAATTTTGACAACGGGAGCGATCGTCGGCGTCACTGACCTCCATGTGGTGGAAGATGGCAGATCGTAATAGTAGAAAGTCGCACTGACTGGGGTCAAGTACATCCATGGATCCCCACCGGTAGCTCCGTATGAACTTGCCACGAGTGAGCTTGGAAGTGCATGGCTGATGTGGAGATGGAGTGTACTGCTGGACCAATTCATGGCGGGGGAGGGGCACGCGAGTGACACCGTCGCTATGCGAATATATTTCGGGGGAAATGAGTGCATAAGGTAGACGCAAGAATGAAGGGGTCGCGGGTGATGTTGGAGGAGAGGGCTGACCGGGAGAAGACCTAGTTGTGTGGTTGCCATAGCCATTGGCCATTTCACTTTTGACAGGGAGGCCAGAGTCGGGCACGTCTTTACGGTGCTGATACTGCGGGAGCGTGTCCATATCGAAGATCCCGAAGCCAATGCCGGCTTCCGCGAGATCTCGGCGTACGGCCATCTTAACAGCTGTTAGACGGTCGTTTGTCAACGTGTCCGCGCGTGCTATGACGGGGAGCACGTTGACGCGGGCAGACAACCTCCTTATTGTGCTGATTTCCACGGGGGGAAGAGTTGGACGACATAGGATGGGGTTGGTGGTGACGGGAGGTTCAAGAATGACGGGCTCGGGCTCGGTATGGGAAAAGCTGTTAGTGCGAGCCCTGGAGACGAGGGGAGCGGGAGGGACAGGGACAGAAGGAGGGACGATCGTGTCGGGATCCAAAAAATATATACACCTGGATTGTGGGTTAGTTGCGTGGAGATACGGGGCTTAAGCGCTCATGTGGAGGGAACGCACAGGTGGATGTTGTGGTCCCCTGTCTGTGCTTTCCAGTCCTAGAGGGAAGAGTGAGAGGTGGGAAAGGAAAAAGAAGGGGGGACTGACGTCGTCGATGGCGTCTGCGAATCTGGAGTCGACCTGACGGATGATTTCCTGGATTGTCCGCTCAGCGGCGTGTTCGTCGGAATAGTCGAGGGAGGGTGTGTCGATGAGAGTGAGGGCGAGAATGAGAGGGGGGGCGTTTGGATCGAGGTGGAGGTCGATATTGATGGAGGCGGAGCGAATGTGGGAAGTGTGGCCGCTACAGCCCTGGACGAACTTTGCGACGGAGGCGAGCTGGTCCTTGCTGGCGGTGTGGGAGATATCACTTGTGTCGAGGAGGAGACGGAGAAAGGAGGTCTTTGCGGTGCGCTGGCCAGCGACCATGAGGGTGTAACCTCTAGCGCTGGCGGGATCGTTGTGAGGTGTTCCGGGGAGCATGCCGTTTGGAGAGTAGCGGGTTGTGTGAAGAATGGGGGTAGAGGGGCGAAGGATGTGACGGTGGAGGATGCTGTTGTTGTTGTCGGACAAGAAGGTGAGATCGCTGTTGTCGACGACGAGCGACATGGGGATTAGATGGTCCGTGCCAGTCCGTTCGGGGGAGACAGAGCGAGGGTTGCCCGCGAGGCGAGGCTGGCGCGGGGATGATAAAAGAGGGACCACGTCTCAACGGAGCCGAGCTTCAGATACCGAACCAATCGGAACACTCCGTGAATTATTTGCACTACCGCGGAAGTATATAATATATTATAATTATATAATAATATTTTTTAGCGATCTAGACTCCATATCACCCTTCCTTTTATGGCACTCCCGATGGCCCGGCCATATCCGGATCCTCCCCCTTCCTCCTCCCCTTCTTCGCCCGTGACCCCTTCGGCGCCTTCCCCGGCCCTCGCCGTCGCGGGTGCTCCTGGTATTTACACATAAGCGACCGTGTCTCGCAGTTCGAGCATCGCGGTCGTCCTCCGTCGCAGCGTAGTTTACGTCCTGTTCAATTCAGTTTGCTTTCGAACTCTCATATAATGCGCCACCACTCACCTCGGCAGAAGTCACATGCAACGTAGATCTTCCGAACAGTCGGCCTCTTTTCTTCCCCTTCAATATCCATTTGTCCCCTCTTTCCCCGTCCCATACCCCGCTCTCCCTCCTCTTCCCCCATTCTTAGCGCGGCTCCCATACCCGCCTCCTCCGGAAGACGCAGTTGAGGTAGCACCGGACCTCGTTCATACTCGTCCAGCATACCCAGCTCTCCGAGCAGATGGCTCACCGGCGGTAGTACAACCCGAGACGACGTTCCTTCTTGTTGTGTTCCCGGAGGTGGAAGCTGTCCAAACGACATCCGTCTCTCCCAATCGTCCGTTCCATACAACGGTGCAGACCGGTGTCGTCCGTAATGTGAATCTGCGTACGCCGGTGGTCGGAGCAGTCGTGAATCTGCATCAATATCATCAGTTTGGCGCCGATAAAGCTCTTTGCTTACTCGCCATAATGTGATGTTCCGCGGGGTGGATCAATAGTCGGTGTAAGCGGTGGCGCGGGGTCAAACCGGTCAGGGCTGAATCCCAGTTGCAATCTCGGGCTGGGTTCGTCCCCCTCTGGTGATGGCCATTCGAATGCACGAGTGAGCAGGGGAATGCCGTAAGCCCTATGACGCCCCTCTTCCCTGTTTCGTCTACTCTCTTCCGAATGTGATGCCTCTACTGTCGCGTCTACCTGCCACGACCGTCCGCTCTGTTCGCTCTCGCTCTCTGCCCGATCGTGCATACCTGATGCTGTCCGATGGATGGGTGGCAGTCTGCACATGAGGGCGCGAGTCGTATGTCGTGTATCTGAGCGGTGATCGGGTATGTGAGTCAATTTTTCGTCGGGACATACAATGTGGTGTATCTCTAAATCTCCACAGGCCATTCGCTTCGGTGTTGTCTCCCCGAGAACGTAGACGCGCTGTCGAGACGTGCGTGGAGGGCAGCTGGGCGAGCAGAAGCGGATAAACACGGAGGCGAAGGAAAAGGAAGGAGGGATCGTTTACATCCGTGCAATGGCACGAAATCTCAAAACAAGGATTTTCTGGGACGAGCAAGGACAAACAATAGACTTTCCGTTTCCCTGTGTTGTCGTCGGTATCCGGGAGGGTCGACAGCCGCGGCAGCTCTTTGAAATTTAAATCGATTAGTTGAGCTCCTCTGTCGCCCCTCTTCCCCTGAGTCAATGCCGTTCATAACTGACTGGATCACGCACATGCAGTCGAGGTGTGCCATCGACTCGCCGGATCTGCAAATTCTCCGGTGAGATCGCGTTTCGAGACTTGGTGAAGGACTCGCGTTGTTTCTAACATTCGAATTTACGCCGTGGCTGCGTGACATGACAAACATGAAACATTGACAGAAATGATCGAGGGGGTGACTCGGTGTCTTTGCCACTGACAACACCTTCCGCATATGTCCAAGTCGATCCCGTGTTGTGGTACTCGCGCTGAAGCCTATTTCTCTCTTCAACTTGGCGAGATTCAACCTTGCCAGACGTTTGGCGTCCATTTCAGCCACTACTAACAACCTAAAAGGCTACAAGTTATACCACGAACAGTCGTTATTCACCTGAACGGCGAAACGAAACTGACATGGCCCGTTGTCAACGCGAGACGCCGACTACAAGGCACAAGCGACTCATTTGAATAACCGTAGGTCCGAGTGCTAGAACTTGGACGATCGACACTGCTGCTAGTAGCAGGATGTGCAAGTTGGTAGTTTTCAAGTCGCTCTTGCAACGTGGATCCTGATTCCTAACGGGGGTAGCACGGACATGCAGACTCCCGAGTTCCGTCGCCGTCGGATATGTTTCCCCGAACTGCGCCCCCGATTGTGGTATCCACCTGCATGTCTATACCCTGGACCGATAACTTGGGAGTGTTACGCTTGACTGACACCTCTCCATCAATGAGGCACTGCCCGTGATGGTGCGACGCACGTAGCACATGAGATGCGTTGAAATACATGCAGTAGCAGAATCTTGTATGATACAGCTCGGATAAGCAATTGGCTGACTCAGCACAATTTTGGTTTTTTTTCGCCAAAGTTGATTCGGGTTACAGAGTTGCGTGTTATGCTGTCGAGATATGCCCCCGCCAGACGCGCTGCCAGACTTGCAAGGTCGCTCTCTTCCTCGGGGACAAAATGCGAGGAAAAACCAGTCATGAATCGCTACAGCAAGATTGTCACCCAGCCAAAAGACCAAGCTGCTAGCCAGGTGCGTTGTCACCGTCGTCGTTCACCTCCTACCGGCTCAAATCGATGCACAGGCAATGTTATACGCGACAGACGGCGTAGACAGCGATATCGACTTTCAAAAGGCCATGGTTGGCGTTGGTAGTGTCTGGTAGCTCATTCATACTACACCGTGTCTTTCCGTCGTCCCTAATTTCTGCTGCAGGTACGAGGGTAACCCGTGAGCACCCTTATAATATACATGGAGCCCGGCAAAAACTCATCCCTGTGTCGAACAGATGTAACAAACACTTGCTCGGACTGGGTCAGGTCATCAAGGCAGCCATCACCGATTCCGACATGATCGGATACCAGTTTGGCACGGTCGGCGTCAGTGATGGTATCAGTAACGGCACAGCGGCGATGAATTATTCACTGCAATCGAGAGACTTGATCGCAGACCAGGTCGAGACCGCCGCAGGCGGTCATTGGCTTGATGGTATGGTTGTCGTCCCGGGATGTGATAAGAACATGCCTGGTGTGCTCATGGCACGTGCGTGCTTTCTTTACCAGTCTGTTCACGTCTAATCATACACAGTTGGAAGGCTCAACAGGCCCGGTCTGATGGTCTATGGAGGTACCATCCGCGCGGGTTCGTGCGAGGGGCAGCCCCAGCTTGATATCATCTCCGCTTTCCAGTCATATGGCAAGTATTTGCAAGACGGACAATCCCCTGAGGCGGAAGCGTACCGTTATAATACCGTGCGACATGCTTGTCCTGGCCCAGGTGCCTGTGGTGGTGTGGGTAACAGCCTGATTGTCTATGACGTGATACTAAGTAACCCGAAGATGTACACAGCAAATACAATGGCTAGTGCTGCGGAGGCACTGGGTATGACGTTACCGGGGTCATCATCCTTCCCCGCCGAGTCCGCAGAAAAGATAGAAGAATGCAAATCCGTCGGCGTCGCTATGCGGAATCTGATCGAAAAAAATATTTTGCCCAGAGACATCATGACAAGGGCTGCCTTTGAAAACGCAACGGTGCGTCTTTCGCTTACATGTTGTCAGGATGTGGCCTTGAGAGAACCTGATAATCACGACTAGACCCTGGTGATGATCCTCGGTGGTTCTACCAATGCAGTGTTACACCTGATTGCTATCGCGCACTCTGTCGGGATCACTCTCACCCTGGACGATTTTGCCCGCATTTCGGACGCAACTCCCTTCTTGGCTAATCTAAAGCCAAGCGGTAAATATGTGATGGAAGATCTCACTAAAATTGGTGGTGTGCCGAGTACGTGTTTTTTCGCTGCTTCGTTCTAATGTGACTGAATGATACCCAGAGGTCCTTCATTACCTATTAAAGCATAAATTCATTGACGGAAATACGATGACTGTCACGGGAAAAACTCTGGGAGAAAACCTTGAGCGCTGGGTTCACAAATACGGCGAACTCTCTAGCAACCAGGATATCATTCGGCCCCTTGAGAACCCCCTCAAAGCGACCGGACACATTCGGTGAGATCATACTCACAGTATGTCATAATTGTTTACTAAATGTAGCTTGTCAGGATTTTGCGGGGCAACCTGGCTCCCGGCGGTGCAGTTGCTAAAATTACGGGAAAAGAAGGATTAGAATTCACTGGAAAGGCACGGACGTTTGACACTGAGGAGGAGTTCACGACTGCCGTCGAAACGGGCTCTATCCGACGGGGCGAAAAGACCGTTGTCGTCCTCCGATATCTCGGTCCCAGAGGCGGCCCTGGGATGCGGGAGATGCTCAAGCCTACCAGTTTAATCATGGGCGCGGGATTGGGCCATGACGTTGCGTGCCTGACTGATGGCCGCTTTAGCGGAGGGTAAGGATCAGGATATATATGATGGAGAGGGAATCTGATCCGTGCGTGTATTCAGATCGCACGGTTTTTGCATCGGCCATGTAGTGCCCGAGGCGCAGGACGGCGGGCCAATTGCGCTCGTGGAAGACGGTGATACCATTTCGGTTGACGCAGTGTCGAATACCATCGATCTCCACATATCCCCCGCGGAAATGGAACGACGAAGGAATGTATGGAGAGCCCCACCTCTCAAGGTGGCCAAGGGCACATTGTACAAGTATGTCAAAACCGTGACAGATGCCAGCCATGGCTGCGTCACGGACTCATAGGCAACGGGGTTACCGTGGCTCGCACGTTCGGAGCTAACTCGACGACTATACGGTGTTTCATATGTACTACCTACGAAATACATGTGGGCCGCTTCACACGCTGTCGTTACATGTCAAGGTCGAGAAATTTTGATCCTGCGCTTTTTTTCCGCTTTAGGCATCTTATTTTTCCGCTTCTCGCGTGCTTCCGCCTTGACGGCCCTCTTACGTTCCTGCACAAGGATACTCAGTCACTGCGATCAACTTGGCGGCAGCAACGCATACCTTTTTGGCATCCCGATCTTCATGCCGGTGGCCCCGGGGTGCTCTGTGCACCAACCCTTCCTTCTCTTCTTCGGCGCCATCACTGTCGCTTGTGTCCTCTGAGACTCCGCTCTCCGACGACTCGCCTCCGTCGAAACGCACGTGATGCTCATCAACCAAGCCAATCGTGTCCGCGTATATGAGTTTCTTCCCCTCCCCTCCTTTGAGGGCATCGATGTCGCGTTCTGGGTCATAGACCTCGTTGAGCGTACGCGGGATGTAAGATCGCAAGAAGACATTGTCTTCGTGTGTCATCTGGTTCTTGTCTTCCCCCGTTGTGTCGACCTCTGCGGCATCGTAAGCGAAGTCCTCTGCGGGTTCATCCGCCTCCGTGATCCACCGCTGCAGCGCTTCGCCGTCGTCTTCCGGCGCACCACTCTCTTCTAACCGGTCCTTGGTGACGAACTCGAAACACCGTCGTAGTCCGAGACACTTGACGCCGAAGCGGCCAAAGTACTCTTCCACATTCTTGATGTCGCTCCGAAGGAAATCGAATGCGTGCGGATGGTCGTGCTCGACGCTCTGAGAGACGTCAATGATGTATAAATGTGCGTCATGATAGAGGATATTGTATTCGGAGAGATCGGCGTGCACGAGTTTGCACCGATGATACATTAGGCGCATGTTGAGCACTGATTCTTGATACAATGAAGGGTATTCAGACGCTGGTATCTTTGCATCCTTGAGCCGTGGTGAAGCCCTGAAGCAACGTCATTGATTTACGGTGAGGCAGTCGACAAGTAGTGCATACCATCCCTCCTTATCACCCAGGAACTTCATGACGAGGACGTTTTCCCGAACCTCTACTGGTTCTGGACAATATATCCCGGCGGTGACGAGGCGCTTTAGATTACGCATTTCCTTCTCTGCCCACAGGCGTACCATCTTGCGAGGATTGTGTCTGCTGTAGCCTCTTCGAAATCGGTATTCACCTGTTACATAACGATCGCGATCTTTGAAGACGAGAATGGATGTCTTGTAAATTTTGAGTGCCAAGTGAGCTACCTCTGGGGTGAGTGCGTGGTATACATTGGCCTGATGGAACGTCAGAACGACTGAGGACGACGACGAGGTTCAGCCAGGCACCTCTTTTCCCGTGCTGATGCATCCGTTGACCTCCTGAATCAGTCCCCGACCAATCATCTTGAACAGGATGACTCTGGTGCGGGGGTCGAGTACCTGTTCAGACGTCGCGCGATCTGACTTGTCTTTTGCATTTGCATACGAGCTAGGGCCCTTGCGATTCACGCCGACGCCAAGTGTGTATGGCTGGTCGATCTTGGAGATGCGCGAAGAGTACTTCGACAAGGCCACTAGCTGGATGGAGATCTTGTCTTTGGCGGGTGCATGGGCCGTTGACTGGCGGGGATAGTTGAGCGCTGGAAGCGCCGCAACGGTCGCCTTTTGGTTTGTGGCCGAGACGACGCCTTGGACGTTGCCACTGCAGACGGCGACGTGTTGACGGAGACGATTGTACTGTTTTGTGAAATCTGGACGTGCACGTTAGAGCGGACGAGGAGATCGAGGGAGATCGAACTCGCCTCGTTCTGCGATTTCCCAGTCTTCGTCTTCGACTCGGTTGTCTTCGAAATCGTCGCTGTTTTCGCTTGGATCTGACCACGCGAGCAGCTGGTCGTCTGAGTCGTCGATGTAATGACTACCCTGTCTGCGATCACGTTGCTCGACGTCTTCCAGTGCGTCGTCGAACTGACCGAGAACGACGTCAAGGGGGCTCTCCGTGGTCATCGTGGACGTTGGTGATCAGGCTGCATCTGGATAAATGGCCCCTGTCCCAGACGTTGTCAATTTCGGGGTGATTCGCTTGATCCACCGCCAGCGACGATTGCAGTCGATAACACGTAAACAAGCTCAAACCCTCGCGCCAGCCTATCAGCCCTTCACTGAGCATGCTCTTTTGACTGTGACCTACAAAAAGGGTCCATTAAACCCGCAACCCGCAGTTTCAAGCTTCAGACCATCCAGTCATGCAGGCCATTCGCAAGCGCAACCCATTTGTCTTTCAGTCAGAAGACCATGACAATGGCGTAGCAGTGCTCGATGAGCAAGGTAGTCCAAATGTACACACTATGACTGCGCCCACTGACCTACCGCAACAGAGCAGACAGAGGTCGTGGATCAACTCAGGGAACAGAACATGTCGTCGAACAAGCAGAATCGCGTCGCTTTACAATTCGTGCTTGGGCTGTCAGCCATACTGTGCGTCGACTTTAGTCCCACCGGGGGTCCTTTTCGTTCAATCGTTGTCGTAGCTATGTCATCTACCTACTCTCAGATCGAACGACCCCATTGTTTGCAATCTTCCCCCCGCCTCCCGGGAGCAGCAGCGCCAACACTCCCCTGGATATGGGCGGCATCCTCGCCTACGTCGCCATCATCATACACGTCAACCTGAGCCTGATTGTGCACCCTTGGAACGTGGTCATCGCTGGCAAAGTGATTCGGGCAATCGGCTTCCTGGAGACATTTGCATGGTCCACTGCGGGGCCACTGCTCTCGGTGTATTCAGGCAGGGCGTGGCAGACGACCGTGTGGTGGTGCATCCCAGGGTTGTTGACATGCGTCGTTTACGCAGTGCATGGGTGGATTGAAAAGGCGGACGAAGACGTCGTGGAATTAGAGAAACTCAAGTACAGAGCGCCTGGTGCTTGAAGCGAAGAGTTGTTTGACATTTGACATGCTGTAGACGTGATACACGATACATGATGCAGCCTTGGCCAGTAGCCGGATGTGAGATCCACCGAGAGCGCAGTTGAGATTCTTCACGTCCGTTTCTCCTCCGACAACCCATCCCGAGACGAAACCTTCCCCCGTCGTCTTGACGAAAGAACAAAGCGCGTTTTCCACGAACCCTTTTACTCACTGGCAGGGCCAAGCGTGGCATCCGACCCCATCACCACGTCGCTCAGGCGAACTCGTGATCTAGATCATCTTCTTCAAGCGCCTAAACCATTCATGTATGTGAAAATGAATTATTCCGACTCGACGACCTTTGCAGCATCGGTCGCTCTGGCGTCCGAGGAAATTAGAAACGTAATACAGCCGAGGCAATCCCCCCGGAACAAGCGCGTTCAATTCGCCCTCGATCTTTGCTTCGTTGCCTACGGCGTCCGGTGAGTATTTGGTTTCAGGGCCTGCCACGTATCATTGATTCACAATGTCGTTGTCAGCACAGGTTATCTGGTGGATGCCGTCTACCCATCGAATCCGATGCACACCTTTACAGCACTCCTTGGAGCGCTCCGCGAAAAGGTATGCCCCGCGGTTCGTCATGTCACCGTAATACATACCGATCACAGCGACGGTAGTGCGCGGTTTTCAATCACGTCATGCTCTGGCATCACCCCCCCACCGCACAGTCCTTCCTGGTCCATACACCCCTCCTCCGAGAGAAGCTCTCGGCCGTCCTCCGTGCCGGTGGCGCTCCCGAGTCCGATTGCGTTTTTGTCACACTAGACACGCACTTATCGGTGGTAAGCAGGGTCATCATGAGACAATCATGTCGTTTGCACACATCTGTCCCTCATTTCGTCACAGTCGAGAGACCCTCCCGAGACACTCCAGCAGGCGCTCCGCGACGTGAGATCCTCTATGACGGAATCTTCGGACGCGCTGTCACTTGTCTTGTCCGATACGCTCACCGAAGACATCATGATACCCCTTGCGGCGGTACTGATTGATTATTCCGTTGCGTATGTTCCGGCATTTTCGGCGCAAACCGTGTTCCTACAAAGAAAGACGCTTGACGTGTACACCATTTTCGTCAAGGAGATGACAGCCTTGAATTCGGCGCCGAGTCCTGGGAGCGAGCATGTATTGTTGAAATTTTCATGTCCACAAGCTCTCGTCGCCAATCACCCCGAGCTGTCACCAGGCACCCTGATCGAGAGGCTACAAGCCAAGTTTTTCGTTCGCCTGGGGCGTATAGGAATGCACGGTTTCGCCACTCATCACACAGAAACCCGAGATAGAGTAGCATTATAAAATACCTATTGTACATCTACGTTGACGATTTTGATGTCTTCGAATGGCCTATCCACCTTGTTCACCTTGACGTTCTCGATTGCGTGAACGACCTCAAGGCCAGAAAAGACACGCCCGAATATCGTATGTTTCTTGTCTAGCCACGGCGTTGCCGTCGTGGTAATGAAGAACTGCGAGCCGTTCGTGTTCGGACCTGCATTCGCCAAGCTGACTGTGTATGGGCTAGATATGGCGTCACTTAAAGGCCTTTCGTATGTCCGTCATAAACTTACCGATCGTGTTTGAGCTCGTCCGAGAATTCATCCTCGAATTCTCCTCCCCAGATAGACGTGCCACCCGTGCCATCCCCGAGCGGGTCTCCCGTTTGGATCATAAATTTGGCTATGACACGGTGGAAGGTGATGCCCTCGAAATACCCACTTCGTGCGTGACCCACAAAGTTCTCAACAGCCCGTGGTGCTTGATCGGGGAACAGCCGGAGGTGGATGTCTCCCATCGAGGTGTGGATAACGGCAGAGTCGGCCAGCGGAGATGGTCCACCTTTGCCAACTGCAGTGGCAGTTGCAATAGACTGTTCTTCGCGAGTGGGTTTTTCGTTGAACACATCTCGGTCATTGAGTTTACTGTCCCTGAAAAGAACATCATCAATCACGAGTTTGGGAGACCAATATTCTTTCAACCTACTCTGGTTCCGAGCGCGTGAAGAGGTAGAATCTTTGGCGCTTATAACCTGTACAGAAGAGAGTTGGATCGCGCGTCCCTTTATTCGCCAGAATGGGATTTGCGGACGCAGCCATGGCCAGTGTTACAAGGCCCTTCTTGGCGGGTGCTCCTTGATACAAGGAGAGGTTCACCCATCGGACAGCTTCATCCTTTCCCAATAACCTGGAAACACGATTTGTTACCGTGTTCACCACTAGACAACGTCAATAACAAATGGGGGATAGAATCCAATAGGGATGAACCTTTGATTCCAAGCAAGGTTGGGTAAATGATAAACGCTCCACTCTCATCCCAGACAACGTTGCTCCACATCGCTGGTATACGCCCGTCTGGACCGGGTATCTCGAGCTCTCGTTCCACTGCAAGGCGCCGGCCGAATTCCATGTCATCAACCTTGTATACAGCCGTCCCTGCTTGCTGCATTTCTTGAATAGCGGTGAGAGATTCGTCGTATTTCCGGGTAAGCTTCCCGGAGAGGAATGAGAATATGCGGACCTGCCGATCGGGCAGAGAAAATGTTACAAACGAGCTGGAATCAGGAGAGAGGGTGATGCAGGTAGGTATTGATTTCGCCTAGAAATCATTGACTATCAAGCTCATCAGTTATCTTCCCCACGGAACATTGACATACCTTTTTAAATTCATACAAATCCGTCGAGCTTTTGAACGACCACATGGCAGGAACGTTCTTTGGCAGTTCAAAAGGTTCGGTGGGTTGCCAAAGCTCGACGAATCCATTTTCGTCTGCAGAGATTACCGTATCGTACCGGTCGCTGTACTGAAGAATTTTGAGCATTTAACCAGGATCCAATAGATCAGGACGGACGGTCATTAGATGAACAGGTGAACGATGCAATTTATCGATGGAGACAAGAGGTTTGTCGTCCCCTCTGCCATCGTATATTCGGATAACACCAGTACTTTGCTCCGAGCTGCACCCACAAAGTAAGCAAAATTCGACGCAAGATATCGAACGAAAGGCTCACATTGCAAGCAACCCCTGAGCTTGACCACGTCTATGCACCCAACAACACGCGTGTGGCACAAATCCAAGCGTGAGCATGTTGATCATGTCTTTTCCGGTCAATTTCTGCGTAATATACGAGTCCAAGCGAACCATACATACCAAAGTTCACGACATCAAACACTTTAGCTGACCCGTCCTCAGAGACGCTGGCGAACAGCTGACCATCCGCACTCACTGAAACACCTACAATCGGTGATGCATGCGCTCGAAAGTGTTTTACGAACTCGATCCCCGATTCTTGTTTCTTCCACAGTTTCAAGTGACCGTCGATCGAGGTAGTAACCAGAAAGTCAGTTCTGTGGGGCGACTCAGCATAGAAAGCGAGGGGATGTACGTATTCCGAGACGTACTTGGTTATAACACAGAAATTGAGCGCATCCCGGTGCATGAACGACTGGTAATATTGGTCTGCATTTGGAAGATGCTCGAGGTATAGTTTCTCATGCGGAAGGACTATTGTACAAGAAATCAGGATCTGGGATGTGTTCAGAGCTGGGAAGACTCGTGATACACTCACCTTTTCGTTTCTTCTTCACAGTTTCATTCGTGGGCATTGGCCCAATGTCCTCGTCACTCTGATCGTCGTGCGTGGATGCATCCACAGCAGGCGTGGCGCTCTGTTCGCCGCGATCTCGCTTTCCAAGGACACTCGCTTCATTTTCCGAATCCGACATGGTGTTAGTTCTGAACCAAGGGCTCTTGGACATTTAAACTGGTCCCTCCTAAATTGGTAAAACATTCACACAGTATTAGTACTAGTACTAGGCTACATGACGATGCAATCCTTTGCTTTCGACGATGCCTCCTTGGCACGCAGCGCCTCTTCCTCCGCTAGCAACAACTTCTCCTGATCCGTTAATAGCTGCGGTTGTGTCAGAATTCATTGCCATAACTCGATTTGAATTCCAGACGTACCCCCTTCTTCGCTCGTTCCAACATTGCCTTCCTCCTGCTCTCTCTTTCCGCCTTGGCCCGACTAATATGTCACGCCGTCGCGAAGATAGACGGCGGAACGAATGAAAAAGGGTCCAAAAGTTTGGTAATTTGTGGATTGGAAGGTGTTCGGCGTTCGGTGGGCGATGATTTCAGTTCCATAATCGGGGATGACAACGTTGGTGAGGTTGACCGTGATTTGGGTTTGGGTGGAGGGGTGGGGAAAGAAAGAGTGCTGACGGGTTATGAGTGCTTACTGAGCAAGAACACCGAGAGACGACTCACCGGCCAGTATTTGAGAATGGGTTGTTCAAGGGGGGCACATTCGGAGGGGCGGGGATTCCGGGCATGGAGAGCAGAGGACGTGAGCGAGAACTAGACGCGTTTGACTTCTGCGTAGCGGGGGTCTTGGTGACGAACTTTAAACCCGCCATTGACGACATGGTTTGCGACTTGGAGGATAAATTAGATGTCGACCCAAGACTCGGACAGCTATGGTCCTCTGGGAATCGATGCTGGGGACAGTATCGCTTCTTGCAAACCTGCGGCCTACGTTAGGATGCAATGGACGTGGAGTAAAGTAAGACGTACGTTGCAAGCAATTGGGGCATAGAGGACCTTTCCACATCTGCCTCGCGCGCAGACAGGCTGGGACCTCGTTCTGCCAGACTTGCCCGTCATGACACTACACTCTGTATTGATATGACGTTCCATGCGGATGTTGGGATCCTCCCCGGGGGGTATAGCGACCGGGGTATTGCATAGCGGGCCTGCGATGTAGGTTAACAGATGGATTGAGGGCCTGCCAAGTGACTCACAACTAGGAGCAACGCGATTGTGTTTGCTCTCATCGTATTGTGGACAGTGATGTGCTGTGACGAGAAAGTGGTTTCCACAGAAACTGTTTGAACAGTGCTGACACTTGAATGGAAGGAAGTCGACGAGTAGACAAGATGCCTCGGAACACTGCTGCCCGATGGCCAAGAGCTGGGTATCCTGTTCAATGTCGGTGTTGGATGCCATTGTGGGGTGATGGTGATGGTAAGTAGACAAGTGCCAGAACACCGGAATGACGACTATTATATCCAGGCCACGCGGCCCGACGCGCAAGCGCTGTGTCAGACACTACCATGCTCATCGTCTCGTTTGTAAGCATCTCACAGTTTGCCAGTTGTTCGTTGACAAGGTATACTTAGGTCAGGCATGGTGAATCTCGACAATCTCGTGAGTATCATTAGTCACAACACCAATGATATTTGACGCCCGTTTGATTACAGACATCAGTCTGGGCAGGCCAAAGGGATGCAGAACTGAGTGAACTCGGTGAGTGGCATCCACCAAAAATACCCTCTGAACGGACTAATCCAACCGCCAGGGGCGCGCGTGAGCACAATATATTTCCTCTTTCCGATCATTGCCGATTGCAACATTCATAGCAAGCTAAAGCACTAGGCGATGCCTACGCCGATACCCACCTGCGATCATCACTTCGGATCTCAAGCGCGCCCATGCAACGGCCGAGGCTCTCCTCCAAGGCCAACCTGACCCAAAGCCATCCTTCAAAACGGATCGAGATATCCGAGAAATACACTTCGGTGACGCTGAGGGCAATACTTGGATGCGTCCGATTCCTGGTAAATCGCTCGAGGATCACTTCAGGGATGGTCAATACCCGATTTTATTCGAACGCGACGATAAGTTTCCCAATGGAGAAAGTCTTAATGACCTTGCCATACGGGCGGAACGCTCCATTCACAACCTTGTCTTGAGACCGTACCTCGCGCGCGCGATTTCGTCAGGTTCCGAGGACGTTCATGTCGTGGTAGTCAGCCATGGTCTCTACATTAGCGAACTTATACCTGCTCTACTGAAGTGGAACGATGGTGGTGCATCCACGAAGGATTACCGCGGCTTGCTGAATACCGCTTGGACCAGAGTCACCGTGCAAGTTAAGGTGATACCCTGCCTTTTTCGACGGTTGCATCTGACCAACAGCATGTAGCCTGGCACAGAAACACCACAAATAACCAGCGAGCTCGAAAACTTACCCCCCTTGATCGTCACGGTGACCGACGTGAACCGGCATGAACATATCACCAACATTGTGAGTCGCGGCCTTCGCGCTGCTGTCCATGTTGCCTAAAACCGTTCTCAAGAATCGTCAGAAGGGGGAGCATGAGCCCAAATATCGGAGCGTTCGCGAATTCTTTGCTGGGGGTAGCACGAAAGTCGATGAGACAGGGACACAGGAGCGCAATTAACGTATTCGAGGTGGTATGGATTCTTTCTAGTTGTAGGCTATGTGTAAGCTCCGTAGAGAATCTAAATGGAAGATCTAGAAACCTCAGTCACGCGGTATAATGAGACGACTCACCTGAGAGTTACTCAGGCATACGGTAGCAACCTTTTCAGAGTGACTGTCTGTGATTGATTAGAGTACGTCGTCTGAGCAAGGTTGTTTTTCCGTGCGGGTCTTTTTGACACGTTCTTGTGCGAATGGTTGGCATGGGCCTTGGGTCATGCTTGGTTAGCTGGTCGTGATAGACTTGGAGATAAAAGCCCAACTCGTTTGAATTTTCCGCTAGCGATGGCTCGCCATCTCTTCTTGGCGCCGCTGTGTGTCTTTAGCTTTGGAAAGTTGGCTACGGCCGACGTTGAGAAGGAGCGCGCTGTCGAGAATAGGAAGCTGAACATGGTAGTGCAAGTTATTGCTGAAGTAATAAGCCTAGTATAAACCTTCCAGGTCATTCAACCAACTGATTCATTGACTGCCATGACCGACCCGCAGGATGACGCTGATCGCGTACGCAACGTCCCCCAGACAGTATTCATTGACACTGAATCACTCCTCAGATTCGCGCAAAGCGTCTTGCAAAACTGCAGGTCGCACCATCGCCCGATGCTGGATCCTCATCAGCCCCAGCTCCGTCGGCACCACCTCCCAAGTTGGCTCAGCCGAAAGCAGCTTTACCTACACCGTTGCCTGCACAACAGTCGCAGACACCGAGTCCGTCTGTGCCACTCAAGAGGAAGCAACTCCCAATCACAAAGGTTGATCTACAGACATGGGAAGACGAGACCCTAACACAGATATTCAAAGTCACACTCAAGGTGCGTGTGTGGCGAATCGTCTCGGTATGTGAGGCGGCTCACAGTTAGTAGCGTTCGGTAGCGGAACGCAGCAACTATGATATCACTTGGCTTAAGGCCCTCGAGGCTGACCTCGCATCCGAGGGGTACCGTGAGTTGCAACTGTGTCCAACTTGGTGAAACTAAGTCAATGCGTGGAATAGCACCTTCAATGAATCTCTCTGGGAACATTTTCGATCGCCTTCTTATATCTCGATTAGACTTGGACCCTCAGGCAATGTCGTGAGTTCAGCTAACGCATTCATCTTTCTATCTAAAAGTCACAAAACCGCATGTAGGGATGATTTAGATTATGTCGCAGTGCTTGCATCTCTCCCATCACAGATGACAGTATTTGAATATTTGGTCGGCTGTTGGAAACGCCTCAACAGCGCAAGGACGAATCTGGTCAAGAAGGTTAGAATCAGTATATCATGCATACATGATATGTTTCCAATCGCTCCATAGAACCCGGTCAACGAGTTGCGACAAGCTTCTGCACTCCTTGAGAAGATTCGGGATCTCGTCATCAGCTACGCCGGGCTCTCTCTGCAAGAGCCAGCGATGTTTCCCCAACCCGCAGGGTGCGTATCAAGCTATGCACCACGTACCACTTTTCTCGTGCTAATGCGTAGCGAAGACGAGTCCTTGGTCCTTCTGAGTTTGTCGCCTCGCTGTTGTCGCTATCCGCACTCTCCACGCCGCTCTCAGCGGTAACCTCCACGAACCATGTTCTTTCCCCTACTGAAGTCGAACCATTTCTTCAAGACCTCGCTCGACGCTTCGAACCGGACAACGAGATTGATGGAGTCCTAGGACCGGTCGTGCGACAGATGATGTTTCACCCGTCTCTTTTTAGACCAGAAGGCTTGGCTGGGGGTGATGCTTCCTGGCGAGGTGTAGTCGGTGGTGTGGAAGCACTCGTTTCTATCAAGAGCATCGCTGCTATGTTCACTAGGTTGGAGGAGTGGAACCCATCGCACGCAACGGCGTCCACGTTTGAGACGGTAACATTGATGGGACCTCTCTGTCGGCTTGGGGCATTTAGTCGGGAATGGGTAAGATACCGTACATTCACTCAGTGTCATATATGACCGTCTTTGCAGCCTTCGATCGCGGAAAGTTATTTCTCTGAACCAAGCAAACGCCCACGAAATGATGTTGAATCCTCCACTGCAAGTCTCAGGGGCACAGTGAAGAGTCTGCAGGTAAGTATCTCATAAGAAGCTATATATCAAGAAAATCGACCATTCTGCAACAGTCGTCGCTCTTTCAAATGTTCAACACACTTGTACGGGCGTCTACGGAGTCCAAGGAAGCAGTGTTAGAGTACTTTGCCACCGCGATTAAGCTCAACACCAAACGTGCCGGGATGCAGGTACATAGATGCGCAGACTCTTGTATGGCGTATTCATGCGACCCTTTAGGTGGATCCACAAACTGTTGCAAGCGACAGCTTTATGGTAAACTTGCAAAGTGTACTTCTTCGCTTTGCGGAGCCTTTCCTTGATGCCCGATATTCCAAGGTTTGCCAATCCTGACACGATAGTTTTTTTCTTTGCTGACGACCAAGCAAGATGGATCGCATTGACCCATTGTACTTTGCAGTGTCAAAACGTATTGATGTGACGGAGGAGACGCGCATCAAAGCTACGTCAGAGGAAGCGGGGGAATGGACAGAAGCAAATAAAGGCAATGGTAAGTCTCCGATACCCAACCAACTGAATAAAGACGCTTTATCCATCCAACAGCCGCACCACCAAATTTTATTTCCGAAATCTTTTATTTGTGCAATGCTATGGGTCATTATGGTTACCTCAAAACCACCCAGACATACGACGATTTCGCCAAGCATCATGACGAGCTGCAACGCCACCATGACATGATCAATGGTGATGGTTCTTGGATAGGTGTTCGTCACATTCGCTCATTGGTCTAATTCTGTGCTCACATACCCTTAGAGTCCCTTCCATGCACGGACGGAAGCCGCTCTCAACCAAATGAAGGTATGTATATTTGTTCAAAGGGATATCTAACGTGTCGTGATTTCTGCCTCAGTCAGATATGGCAAAAGTCCAAGCGAATCAGTTTGCGTTCCGCGTGCAATTGCTCGAACCAGACTTTGTGTTCCGATATATTGGTTTTACCAACTTTGTCTCGACTTGGTTGATACGACGAGCTGACCCGAAGGGTGTGCATCCTACGCCCCCAGTCCAGTATGTTTGTTCCTGGTGATGGGACATCGGTGTTGAACATCCGGCAGATTACCCCTCCCGCAAGAAGTGCCCATGTCGTTCAGGGTGCTTCCAGAATATATATTGGAAGACGTGGTGGAGTTTTTCCTTTTCGCCACTCGGTACGTTGTAATATCTCGCAGCACACTTTTACGGACAAATCTTCAGCCACTCGCCCGAGAGCCTGGATCTGTCGGGAAAAGATGAATTACTCATCTTTGCTCTCACATTTTTGACGTCAACCTGGTACATCAAGAATCCATTCTTGAAGTCCAAGATCAATGAGGTGTGCACGTGAGATTGTTTGCCTGGGCATTCCTGATATACGGTGCAGGCCCTGTTTTTTGGTGTCCTGCCGTATGGAAATGACAGAAATGGAATTTTGGGCGGAACACTGAATAGTCATCCTTTGTCGCTCAAGCACCTGATTCCGGCACTGACGCACTTTTATATCGGTATATGAACCCTTTGATGTCCCTTTCTGCTTCAGCTGAGTCGTTTCACAGAGGTTGAACAGACAGGAGCGAGTTCACAATTCTATGATAAATTCAGTGAGTATTCATTTTGTCGATGTGAAAATTCGTTTAAATCGCGAGAAACTCTGTAGATGCTAGGCAGGTTCTATGTCTGCAGCTGGTATTATGGATCTGACGGGCCATGAAGGAGGAACATTGCATACATCCTCAAGGCAATTTGGAGCAATCCAGTTCACAGGCAAGCACTGAAAGCGGAGGCGCAGTTAGTGTTTCGTATCTGTGCAAAGTGGAACTCACGTTCACATGTGTTCGATAGGAACGTCGAAAAATTTATCCGCTTCGTTAATTTGATGATCAACGACGTCACATACCTCATGGACGAGTCGCTCAGCGAACTGACGCAAATACACAACATCCAAACAGAAATGCGTGATCAGAACGCTTGGGCAGCTCGCCCTGCGCAGTACCGGCGCGAACGCGAAGGAACACTCCGCGGACTTGAGCGCCATGCGTCCAGTTATACGACCCTTGGTAAATCGACCGTAGGACTGCTGAGGGACTTTACCGCAGAGACAAAGGCGCCGTTCATGATGCCTGAAATCGTGGACAAACTTGCCGCGATGTTGGATTACAACCTCGAAGCGCTTGTCGGTCCCAAGTGTAGCGAGCTGCGCGTCAAGGAGCCGGATAAGTATCATTTTGATCCGAGGCAGCTGCTCAGCGATATTTTGCAAGTGTATCTGAACCTGAGCGACCAGGACGAGTTTGCACGTGGAGTGGCCAACGACGGACGGAGTTACAAGAAAGAGCTGTTCGAGATGGCTATCGAACGAGCGCGGAAGATTCCTTTGAAGACGGAGACCGAACTTGAACAGATCCATTTGTTCGTTGTCAAGGTCGAGGAAGCGAAAGCAACCATCGAGGCAGAGGAGGATCTAGGTGACATTCCCGATGAATTCTTAGGTAGGCGTTTGTTCTTGCACTGCATCCCCTAACTGAATACGCCGTGATTTTAGATCCATTGATGTTTACATTGATGCGCGACCCGGTCATCTTACCATCCTCGCGAGCAGTCATTGACCGCGCCACGATCAAATCTCACCTGCTGTCGGACACCAAGGATCCATTTAACCGAGTCCCGCTGTCCATCAGCGAGGTCGTTCCAAGTAAGCTGATTGATGTTTCTTTTTACTGCACTGTGTTGAGCTGGACATACAGACTTGGAACTCAAGGCGAGAATAGATGCCTTTGTTACTGAGCGACGCAGTCAGAAAGCCAGGTCTGCACAGGTCACGAAAGACGTAGACGTGGTGATGGACTAATATAAGCACTTTGGTCAATGCTAAAGTTCACACTATCTGCTGTGTAAATAAGTTAAGAATCGACGTAGATGCATTGTTTTGTGATCAATGGAGAGCGAACGTCTACTTCTTTCTCTTCTTTCCTGCCCCACGACCCAAGCCCGTCGAGCCTGCTCTTGCTCTTCCCGATGTTCCTCCCCTCCCCGATTTCGACGCTCGGCCACGGCCAGCTTTCGGTTGCACAGACACTGAGAAGTCGTCATGATCATTCCAAGTAAATATACCCACCACAAACCTGGCGACACCTCCTGCACCTCCGTCTCGTCCTCATAATCCGTCCCCGCATCCGTCCCCGTCATGACACTCTCCCTCGGCGTAAACGCCGCCTCGTCCCCGCTCTCCTGCGTCAACGCGCTGCTATCACTGTCCCCCCCGACCAGTCCCGCCATATCCGCCTTGTTCTTACTCCGTTTCGGCGCTTTCGACTTGCGCACCTTGCTCGACTGCCGCGGGGACGGCGCGGGTGTCGAGGAGGGGATGGACGCCGTGGCGCTCACGCGACGTGCCGCGACGAGCGACTCAAACGTCTCGTCCATCGGCAGGGCAAACTCATCGCGGAAAAAGGGGTGGCGAGAGAGGTTCTCAGAGGGGGATGGGGAGCGGATGGCTTGGGGGTATGGGCCGGAGGGGTCGAAGGCGTCCGTTTCCTGTCGGGTGTGTTAGTCCTGTCAATGGTCGCTTTGCTTGGCGTCGCGAGCGTCATACTGCACCCTCCAATGTCTCGAGGTCATAGCATGTCCTGAGTTTGGCCCAGATGTTTTCTATGGGGATGGTGCGGCCGGTGTCATTGTGGATGGTGTTGCGAATGGCGAGGACGTGAAAGTGTCTGTGTGTGCCGACTGGGCGGGCTCGCATCATGGAGCGGAAAAACGAGATTTCGCCTTCGACGCTATCGAGGAACTCCTCTGGTGTCTGGTTGTCCATTGGGATGATGACGATGGTAAGAGTTTGATTGGCAACCTGAGCAAGAATGTCCTATTACTAGTAGAAATACACGCTATGCAATAGCTAAACAACAGTGGTCCACTAGCTAGGCATTCAGGGTATAAGGATATTTTATAAAACAGTAATAAGGAGTGGCAACAGTTGAGAAAAGGAATGACTGGATTAAGTTGAGTTGTACCAAAATGACCAAGGGTTTAAACAATGCTTGCTTGTTCGTGTCCATAATTGCAATGCAAGAAATTGATCAAGGATGCGATGCGAGACGCCTAGGGGAATCGAGATTGGCATGGTATACTACGATACTTTGCTTGTCATCTTGGCGCGAAAATGGCGACGAGGATGATAAAGGGGATGTATGTAAAAAGTGACACGGCTGCCATAACACGGCATCGGAAACGCCACGATTTTGCGTCTGGAGTGCAAGCGATCGGATACCGAGGCGCGAGAAGACTACAAATGGAAAGGCTTACCGTGTTCAATTTGAGGGTCATCAATGGCTACGCCTTTTTCGGCATCAACGTCTCCAACAATTCTTGTTATGGGGACACGGAGGAAGAGCGCCGCTATCCACCAAACGGGAAACAACAAGAAACCGACGAAAAAACACCATGCTTGTATCGGGGATCCTGATTCGTCTTCCGTCGCGAATCGAAGTCCCCACGGCGTGTTGTTGGGCTTCCTTGGAGGCTTACGAGGATCTCGCATGTGGAACTTGCTTGACCTACTGATGGAGGGGGCATGCGGCGATACGAATGCGCTTAGAGGGATCGAAACCTGGGACATGGATTGATGTCGTTCGTGCTTTCTGGAGGTGCTGGGGGTGCGAGGCTGACGGGAGTGAGTGGATGCAGCACGCGGAGGTGTGCGAGATGGTGCGATACGAGCGCCGGTACTGCTAGAAAGAGATGCGAAGCGATGATTACGCGCAGATTGGGGCGTCTCCAACACAGATGTTGGTCGCGATTGCACTGGTGTAGCAAACGGCGAAGTTGAAGACAAACGGACGCGCTTCCGGTGATAGGATGATGGGGCGTGTGAGGAGTTTGAGATCCGTTGACCTTGTGATGTTTCAGTTTAAGCAAGGGCTGATAAGGCGGTCTAAGACGAAACAGGCACTTACTGCGAGGTTCAGTAGGAAGGAGGAATGTCGCGCGCTGTCCTTCCTTCTTTTGTTCGGGAGGAGTCAAATCGATGTTGTCCTCCGCCTTTCGCTTTCCTCTACTCTTATCGCTTAGGTGCCTAGGCTCAGGCGTGGGGGTGGATGGTTCAGCCTGCATAGGAGACATGGGGGTGTTTAGATTGGCCGGGGAAACGTGACCAGAGAGCAGTGATCGTGATGGCGTGAGCGCAAAGGAGGGAAGAAGAGACTGAGACCCTTCAGCCAAGGGTCGCGCAGCCGAAGACGCGCTAGTTGCGCCACCAGTTCCGTTGTTCGGGGCATTTCGGGATTCAATAGCTGATAAACTGCGTTTAACTTCGGCCATCGTGAACTTTGCTGGCTGCCGGCTTCCTCTATTGTTTCCCAAGTTAAATTGAAGTGAGCGTGCTCTGGGCGGTACTGGCTCCCGGCCGTCTGGGCAAAAGCCAATTGTTACATTATATTGTGGTGAGTCATATGCAGTGATGGACGCACCTATGGGCGTCGCTGACGCTGGTGGGGAATCTGGTCGTGATGGATGAGGGAAAGGTAAAAATGATGGCGACATGGCACCCTGATTAGGCCTACGCATGGGGTCCAAGCTCCTACCACGTGTTGCTCGGGCCTTACGTTTTCCCGAGGACCCCGAGAGGAGGTCGGAACCGGGAGTACCCAAGGACAACCTCAGAATCTCGCGTGAGACCTCAGCTGGCCACGCCTGATTCGCATGTGAGTTTACACCGACCGTGGCCTGATGTGAGCTCCAGTCCGCACTCGTCCGTCGCTGCCGTGCACTCGGAGAGATAACCCTAGCATGCTCCGTAGGCGTATAGGAGAGACTAGAACGATGCCGAACGGAGTGTCCGCGCTTGAAAGACAGCGAACCGAATAAGTCGTCCTTGCGACGGTTTGTCGGCAAAGTGTTTGAGCGATCGCGAAAGGGGGACAACGTGGGCTGGTCAGTAGACATAGACTTTCTACGCGAAGAGAACACGGCCGCTAACTCTGGGTGGTCAAGGGGAGGGAGGGGAGGGGGAGGGGACGGATGTACAAGGGAAAATTTTGCAGAGTTATCAGGCGGTGGGGGTGTCGGACGACCAAAGGTGTGAGGAGAATCCAAGGTCGACTCGCGACCGATGGGAGTCGTGACAGCACACGTTACGTGCGTCGATACTGCGGCTAAGTAAGAACTTGAAGGTTGACTCTGTGGCGTTCGTGGATGCCGTTGAGATGACATCGTGTTCGTCGGAGATGATCGTTTGCTATTGAATCGGATATCAGGTGATTGTCGAGGGGACTGTATGCTGGGACTCGAAAGCCTCTCATGTGCGCCGCTAGTCGGCCGAGAAGGCGGGTTTGTGAGACGACTCAGTGTGAATGTAGACGGGGTGCTGTCTGCACTGAGGTGTTTACTGTTACTCGTGGGGGATGGCGATTCGGAAGGCGAGAGATCATCCAGAGGGGAGCTGCGTCCGACGGTATCGGTAGCAAGATCTGGCACTCTGTGTTCGCGTTTCCTTCCAAACGTAGACCATTCACCACCGGATGCGATCTTGGAGATGCGGCTGATTGAGAACCTTGATTGAGCTGGTGTTGAGATATCCACGGGCGCGACAGAGGGCACGAGAGGCCCTGGCGTGGCGTAAGTCGGTTTGGGACGGTGGTGGGTGTTTCCACCGCCAGCTGCAGAGGGTAGTCGAGTGCTGGGAGTGAGACCGAGAGGTAGATCCTGGGCTTCCTCGAGGAATGAACTAGGATCCTCGAGAATCCTGCGGTCGATCAGCAACTGTTCTGCAGCGTTTTCCTGGCGAATTTGGGGTACGGTCTCTTGCGAGGGTTGCTCTGGCGTGGGTCGACGACGAGCAGGATGGCGAAGACGCGAAAGGACGGAAGAGAGTTCCCAAGGCATGACACTACATCACGGTGAACTCAAGTTTGGTGTAGCGAAAAGACCTGACCAACCTTTGTTGGATTGTGAACCAAGCAGCATTGCAGAGGCCAAGTAAGCCTCAGACTGGTCACCGAGAAAGAATGGAGATGGAGGAGGACGGCTGATTATTAGCGTTTCGCGGGTCGACCTCTCTCCGGGGGGTCGCAAATAACTTGGCAGTAGCTGTACCTGGCCTGTCGTCTTCACGTCGCCCACCATGGAACGCCTGGATACTCTTGCAAGTACCATCTCGAACATGACCATTTATGACATAAAGGCCATGTACAACCAGGTAAATCAACAATCTAGTCTATCTTCACAACATGATTCACATTTCGTAGGCCAGGAATGCCGTGTTCAACATCAGTGAAATGGAAGCCAAAGTAAGAGAGGCAACTAACGACGAACCTTGGTGCGCTCGTATGTCCTTCTGCAATGCCCGTTCTGACACCCACGTCCCCAGGGGAGCAAGTTCGACCTTGATGCAGGAGATCGCTCAAGGGTGAGCGCTTTGATGCAACGTCATCACCACTCCACCTTCCAGACTACTAATTCAAACACCAGGACATTCAACTTGTGAGTCTAGATCACTCCCGGAGCACAGATACCCTCATCCAAGTGTAGCCAAACATTCAATGAAATCATGCCTTGCATTTATGGTCGATTCATGGAGAAGGAAGCCCGGCAGTGGCGACAAATCTACAAAGTACTATATCTCACCATTCGAATACGTGGCCGTTGACAGTCACTTTACAGGCTTTGCAATTACTTGAATATCTTGTCAAACACGGCAGTGAGCGTGTCGTCGACGATGCGCGCTCACACATTTCTACCCTGAAGATGCTTAGGAATTTCCACTATGTAGATGATAAGGGTAAAGATGAGGGCCAAAATGGTACGTCTTTCCTTTCACATCTCCCCCGTCATATCATTTATTTCGTTTTTGCCAGTTCGCAATCGTGCTCGTGAATTGGTCGAACTTCTTTCTGACGTGGAAGCTATTCGTACGGAGAGGCGTAAAGCCAAGGTTAATCGTGGAAAATATACCGGCGCCGGTAATGATGCCATGAGTTTTGGCTCCGGAGGCGGTCGTTACGGTGGGTTCGGTAATGACAGTCTAGGTGGTAGCAGTGGATATTACGGAGATAGAATGAGCGGGAGAGACGGTGAGTGATCGTCTACTCATATTTCCACTGGCTGATCTGTATCATTAGACTACTCTGGTGGTAGCTCCGGAGGCTTTAGGGATAACACTGGTCGGCGAGATTTTGAAGAGTACACTGCTGGCGATGACGAGACCGTCGTGCGGAGGTCCAACTCTATCTCCCGGAGTAACACCACCTCCCGCTCTGCGACAACCAGTTCCTCTGCGCGCACCACGGCCGCCCCAGCTGCTCCACAGCCAAAGCAACCGGAGGTCGACCTCCTCGGAGGCTTTGACGAGGATACGTCTGCCAACGCACCGTCTGCGACCAACGCCACTACCGCCAACAAGGCTTTGCCTTCCTTGGCTGGACTTGATGGTCGGATTCTCATCTTGTCTACCACCTGATCAACACTCTGACCTATCCATAGATGACGACTTTGCAGATTTCCAAGCTGCACCGTCTCCATCTTCCCCCGCTTCTCCACCCGGTACGCGGCAGACCCTGATGGAAATGCTCAACAGCTCGCCCCCAACAAACCGCGCCCCAGCAGTCACTGTCAATCAAACCTTCGCGTCACAAGCCCAGAGAACCGCCTCCCCGCCAGTATTCAACGCACTTGCGTCAGCCACTACCAACAGGCAATCCCAGTCATTTGCCACGATATCCCCCATGCCAGCGCAGAATACCCTTCGGACGTCGTCACAGCCGCTTTCACCCACTTTACCCGCGTCCACGCCTGTCACTCGGAACTCTACTGCCTCGGTTACGCCGATCAAACCACCGGCTTCGGGCCCTGGGCCGACCTCCGCCAAAGGACTCTCTGGATTCGAGGATCTGTGGTCCATGTCTCTCGGTGGTCAGGCTTCGAACACCACGGCCAAACCCGTGACGGCGGGGAAATCAATCAAAGATATCGAGAAGGAGAGGGCCCAGGCAGGTATTTGGGCATCGCCCCAGAAACTAGGGGGTGGAATGGGCGGTGCGGCAGGTATGGGGAATACTTTCGGGAATTTTGGGCCTGCCAAGTCTAGTGGAACAACGGGTGGCGGTGATGATTTGTTGCTTTGAGCCTCGCTGGATTAGGACGGTGTTCATTCGCGCAATTTAGAGGGCCTATATAGTAGCCCTAATGTTGACTACACTCTCAAAACTTGATTGAAGTGTCCACGGTTTCGAAAAAATCGCATTGTGCAGAAGAGGGGATGAGTGGATGAGCGAGCAAATTAAGAGGTACAGATACAATCATCGTTCACTTCAAGAACACGGACAACGAAGCATGGAGAACGCTGGAATAAGAATTTATACGTGGGATCTCGGAGGTAAGATGGAAGGCTCTGCACCGAACGGGAAGTAAACCACCGCAAAACGAAGACGATGTTCGAAGAGAGCAACAACAACCTAGGGCACATCTCAAATGCCCGCCATTTGCATCCTGGGTTGAACTGTGGGTTGATTGGATACTGGTGCCCCTATCGGCGCTTGTTGCCCTTGAGCAGCCTGGGTGGCCTGGTTGAGCACTAGACCTGGGCCCATGGCGAACGCTGCGATGTTCTTCTCCTCCAAATCAGCGTATCGTACGGTCATCTCTTTTCGCTCTTTTGACCATGATTCAGGGTCCCACCATGTATAGGTACCAGCTTCACCACCTGGTATTTTTGTCGATGGTACGCTACCGCTTTCTTTTGTTATCCAGATCCGGAGATCTTTGTGATACCGCCAGTTCCGATTCCATCTGGTGGGCAGGTTAGAGATATTATTGGGAGTTGAACAAGAGCACCGGAATGCGCAAATAGAACCGGCCAGATCTACTCACAATTCTTGGGCTGCTATTTCTTGTAGTGCATCCCTTGGACTAGAGTAGAACATGTAAAACAAAGTTTCGTCGCTGAAAGCGCCGGCTTTATTTGGCCCAGGTGGAGGAGGCTGTACGTTATAACACGAAGGGAGATGGAAGTCCGGCTCGACGCTCCGTGCAGCGGATTGATCGGCCCATGGAGTGATGAACGTCGAGTACAGGTTCCTTCACATGACATGGTTGACAATTCTCCTTTACTCTATGAAGCCTGAGACTCACCCCTCATAACCCATGTCGAGACCGACTGCACCGAGGTCCGTACCAACGCTGCTCAAACCACCGTCTGCATCAATACTCGCACTCTTTATCATCGCCAGCAACCCCAGAAGCCCCCATCGGTCAGCGGCAGAAATGAGTACCTGCTGAGCAGGTGTTTGTGGGTGGTGATGCGGTTGATTTTGAGCTTGAGCAAGCGAGCTATGCAGCTGTGCGTGGGGATGCGGGGCTTGTAGTGGATGGCTTCCATTTGACGCATACTGAGAAACTTGGGAAACTCCAGGTGGTGGAACACCCGGTGGTACGTTGAGGAGTTGCTGAGTTGGTTGTGCCTGAGATTGAGGATTATTGCTCGAAAGAACCTGTTGTCCTTGTGAAGATGGTTGTGCAGTCGCTGACTGTAATTGACCCGGAAGTTGCACGGGCGGTTGGGATTGTAGTTGGGATTGCGACTGCGTTTGACCGGCGGAAGTTGAGCCATTTGGTTGTGAAGGCGGCAAATTGGTATTAGGGACATTCCATGCCGCATGCGACACTTGGTTAAGCTTCAAGGCATAATTTTGCTGCAAGATTTAGTAAGTACCTTCGTGGTAGAGATACAGGAGCCGCCGCCATTTCGCACGGGATATGACACAGGCGCGAACGGGATGTGATGAAATCAAGACCACCACGTACCCTTTGCTTCTCAGCATCACTCTGGTTTTGGAAGCCGGGATGTATACCGCGCAAGTTGAGCATTCCCGGTGTACCAGATTGTTGCGTTCCAGCTAGGCCCGAGGAGGGGAGATTGGTCGTACTCGGTTGCTGAGAGCCGTTTATCGAGCCTAACATGTTCGTTCGATGATCGCTGAAGCCGTTCAACCCGGGTGGATGGGCGGGCGAATGATTCTCGGATGGCTGTGACTGATTCTGGGACTGGGGTTGGTTCTGAGATGGTAGCGTTTGCTGGCCCTGTTGACCACCCAAGGCAGGGAAATCTTCTGGGCCAAAGTCTCTCGGTTGCGCGCCTGTTGGGATTGTTGTTGAGCCACCCTGACCTGCCTGGATTGCGTAGCTGGTCGCACTTGAGCCTGGAGGATTGTTGGCAGACGACGTGAGGGCGGCACTGGCGAGCGGTGTTGGAGGGTTGTTACTAGAGGACGGATTGGAGTTATTTGTCTGACCGAGTGATCCTAGTGCAGGGAACTCGTTTGGATCAAATCCGACTTCGCTAGCGGAAGATGCGGAAGGGGCGGTTGTGGGAGGATTTGGGCTCATATGGGGAGGGAAAGAGGAGGCGCCATTCTGCGCGAGGACGCCCGCACCCGCACCGAAGGGGAAAGTGGCAGATTGTGGCTGTTGTCTCTGGAGGAAGGGAGACTGTGGTACAGCAGGAGTGCGGTGGGGGTTCTGTTGTTGGAGTGTGGGTGCGGGGTAAGTTCGCTGAGGAAGTGGATACTGGGATGTCGGATAGGGCGATCTGAACTGGGACGGCAGACCAGCAGGAGGAGCAAGACTTGGGGGACGTTGTGGGGGTTGACCTGAGGAAAGTGAGTACGGGCAGGAGAGGGAAGAGAAAGAGGGGAAGGATGAAGAGACAGACCTGGACGGTTCATGCTTTATATCAGAGAATGGAGGACTGTTTGCGAGAAGAGGTCGATAAATGTTTGGCTCTTTTTTGTGCCGATAATATGATAAATTCGACGTTTCTTTTTCGTCTCCTCGTACGTGTTGTCCTTTGTTTACTCGTCAATGTCCACTAACCCTAACCTTAGCATCATTCATTTAATGGAGGTCCTCTCTCCTCGCTCAGCACTTCTCGCTAATTACGAGGTCCTCACTCTCCTCCGCGAGCTCGACACCGACCACGTCGCCCGCACAAAGACCACGATTCGCATAAAAAAGGAGGAAGACGCATCCGGAAAACCAACCCTCGAACACCACACTGAAGAAGCTCCCGAGAATCTTCGCACCGTCGAACTCGAGGTGTGACACTCAGTTCTCTGTACACAACCCATTTAACACCCTGCATAGGCCATTCAATACCTCTCTGCAGAGTATCAACCCACGTCGAAACAGTCCGACCATGCCGTGTCTCAGCTCGTCCGCGACCTCGCTCCTTTCTCTCTCACGAAAGCGGAGAAATTGCAAGTAGTAAACCTTGCCCCAACAGAACCCGTCGAACTCTACGTCGTTTGTTCCCTCTCTGCTATACTCCCTATCATTTTCTCAGAATGCTTTCCGATAGATTATCGAAGAACTCGAGGACCGTCTTGGAGATCGGATGGATGAAATCCTCGGTATCGTCTCAAAATCATTATCCACCGCGGTGGCAACTACTTCTACCCAGAGCACGCCCACGCATATCGAAACAGTTGACGCATTCGAGATAGAGCAAGGATGGGAACATGATGCAGTAGATGCCGAATTTGATGACATGGAGGAAGGCGATCTCGATATGGAAGACGACGATTAAAAGCACGCCATCCCCATCATCGAGGTACCACGACTCTCAATGTGCAGGGAATCAGTTGGATCGAGCCTTCAGGTGTACTAGTACTTATGTTTACTTAGAAGCTTCCGTCATCTCGAATAGCGACGGATCTTCAGGACAACAAGCTTATGTCCATCGAAGCCCCTGGATCCCTCCAGTCGCCCTTGCGCACTTCTGTATGGGCGTCGTCCACTCCCATGAATGCCAAGTCCGTGCCTTCACTCCGGTCAAATGTCTCTGCGGCCGATGACTCGTCGTAGTATACGTCCCAGGCATCTATGACGGCCTTCTGATCCTGATCCTCGTGGCCGACGTCTTCGAGGGTAACGCACCCCCATAGCTTAGCCTCCCGTACGCACGCGGGTGTCAGGTATCCAGCAGCAGCATGATGGGGATATGAGACGAACCCTGCATGGGAGTGCACTGGCCATGTCCCAGGCGGTGCTGATCCAAACATCTAGCCCCATAACCTTTGGATGAATATTTGTACTTACCGCTCGGGGATTGATCTTATTCCAGGCGATGAATCCTTCTGAATATTCGCCAGAGCAACCTTGTCATCCATCGATTGTCTATGCATTGATCAGTGTATGAATCCAGGATAGAAGAATATTATTGAACGTGGATATTATGGTCGGGTTAAGTAACCTCTTGACAATTCCAGCCTGATTCTCCCTCCGCAGCCTGGTTGACAAAATCTTTAACACTGCCTATGCCGATGACCGCATTGTACGTCCGGTCATGGACATTCGGCGTAAATAGCAAGCATGTCACACTTCCAGGCGTTTAGAGAGTGGCGATGATGATGATGATTCACCTTCATATTCGATTAGCTGAAGAGGAGTGCCTAATCCTAGCATCGCGTTCAACTCCTGCGGTCACCATCCTTTCAGGAGGACCGCACTCGCATGGTCAAGAATGTCACGAATGCGAGCGTCGTCGGCCATAATGTCCTGGGATGGATTTGCCGCCGCCGCCACAGGATATCGTCCGCACGGGAGATCCGTAGCAAGTGGGCTACCCGACATGAATCGCGTGGCTTGTATATCCCGGAATTTCTATTGGTTAGCAAGCCACTTTTCTGATGTCCGACCGTGAGACACATACCTTCGCGCAGGTCGCCGGTAGCCATGCTTGCATGGAGTGGGCCGTCCATTACACCTTACTATACTTCCCTGGTTTATGGTCCCGGGTCACGAACCTGTGGCACTTCTGAAGCGGTTCAGTAGAAATATTTAGCCCATGATTTGGAAAGATGGAAACTCACTGGGAATCATCTCGGGCTGCCCATCGGACGCCTTGACTTGCTGGTCGACATTCACTGCCTCTTGGATCCCGGTGGGCGGTGGCTCAGACCCCTTCTGCCGGTACTTCCGTGTCTCTTTCACCTTACCACTGGTTACCCTGAATTTTAGGCCGTTCGAAGGACACGTTCAACTTAAGGTAGATTGGTCATGAAGGTGTCAGCCAAGCACAGTACATGTACACCGAGTCGAAATAGATCATGTGATCTTTACGCAACCAGTATTTAGGAGCTTCGGTGCAACCAACTTGATCAAGTACAACATCACCCCGTCTCATCTCACTCTCAATGAACGCGCGAGACTTCTCCGGCAACCGAATCGATCGCTATCTTCTTTGCTCCCTTCTCGCCTCGGGTGCAGGCGGTAGTGTCTACAGGGCCATAGACACTACCTCGGAGAATTCGCCCCCGTTTGCCGTCAAGTGTGTTCCTCAGAGTTACAACAGCAGACGCAGGCGTCAGCAAGCTGCAGAGGTTTTTAACCACAATACCGTAGTCGGAAGCCCGCACGTAGTGATGCTCTGCGACTTTATCGAAAGGAATCAATACCTTTTCCTTGTCATGCCCCTATCGAGATCGATATGTTTAAGGCCATCTTTAAACAGAAGCTCTATTGGCAGCAGGGCGCCCTTATCCGGGAAGTGTTTGTAGAGGTACTGGACGGCGTAATGGGGTGCCACAAGAGAGGTGTTTACCATCGGGATCTTAAACCAGAGAATATCATGTGCGATTCA
>JBBPMD010000260.1:0-34525 GCA_038090095.1 Zangia roseola
TCAGTGATATTATTCTTCTTTTATGCCGACTCCACGGAGATCACCATTTAAATCTAGCGGGTCTTGGATGACCCCAACTTTAATTCGAGCGTTCGGCGAGGGTCGTCGGCTGTCATTTGCAGCCGAATCCGCACGAGGCCGCTTGCGCGATGGGGGTGAGATGAGTCCTGTGCCATTCACCATACTCTTATCAATGTTTCCACCGCCACGTTCTGAAGGTGTGTAGTGATCCATGTCTCGATCACGCTCCCACGATAGCGCGTCTCTCCCGTTTGTGGGCGGGAGCGCCATATGGAGCTGTTGCGCACCAGGTTGCGGCGCACTCTGGGACAGGAAATCGAGCCAGCTTGTATCTCCGGATTGCCCTGGAAAGGATTGAGTGGCGTGCGACGTGACGGATGTTGGTTTACCCACCTGATTCCTGCTGCGGTGGCGGCGGTGCTTGTTGAGAGGGTGCATGTGAAGGCCAGTCTATTGGAGCGAATTGCGGCTGTTGTTGCGGCGGTGGTCGATGGTCGTCGCCATTGTCCAAGAAAGCGGAAAGCAAATCGGGGGACTGTTGGGAGCGCGAGTTGGAACCATTCGGTGGCTGACCGAGCGGTAGATTATGCCGCATTAACGTATGATAAATTCCTTGTAATTGGGGATCCTGGTGTTGAGGGTATGCTGTTGACGAACGTGCATTGTACCCGGAACTTCGTGATATCGGAGGGCCTCTTGAGGACGATGGAAAGTCAAATGATGCTGAGGGAAGAAAGGGCTGTTGTGGACTAGGTGCAACACCGAGATAATTGTAAGAAAGCTGATGTGAGGTCTGACCGTTTTGCCGGTAGTTGTTCGGCGGGTGGGCGGAGGTAGGGGAGGGGAGGTATCCATTGTACAAGGTATCATCAGGTGTGAGTTTCGGGTTACTGCCTGTGCTGACACTAGGGGCTATACGGGACTTCTTTTGAGAGATCAGTTGATCGTTGATAGAGAGTAACCGACCAGAAGATGTATGACGTTCTGTTGAGATAGGAATTGAAGAACCACCGCCAGCCGATGGCAGTTGTGTAGAGTGGTGAAGCGGCATGGGCGGTTGAGGGATAGACATTGGCCGGTGAAGGGGGTAGTCGTTCATCTGCATTCGGGGTAAGCGCACGACTGCTATGCAAGGCATCGGTACGAACATCGACGCTCAAGCCTAAATCCGCTCCTTGGGCGGAAACGAGTTTGCCGTTGGTCCCATACTCTGGCTTCAGTTTGGGGTCCGTTCGTTTCTTGTTCCCATTGCGTGGATTAGAGTCGGGGTCGTCGTCGTCTGGATCGTCGTCATCACCGTCTCCAGCGTCGTCGAGCTTAGTGGTCGCATTGTTGGCAAAGTCGTGAGGAGTGCGTGTGTCCTTTTCGCCGTCATACTATCGGGGGTTGGATAAGTGAGCGCTCTTAAGTAAAGCGAGGAGACGTACTCTGATATGGCGTTGGACGATGTCGTGAATGTCGCCTGAGCAGTACTGGTAGAGTTTCAAGTGATGGCCAGCACGTTCCTCTGCGAGATGTTAGATGATGTGAGGCGATGAAAGAGGCGATAGACGCACCGAATATGATGACGGCGACATCGACTGAACAGAGAACACCGAGTTCGTATGCCTTCTTGAAGAGACCGTTCTTGCGCTAACAAGGGACAGGATAATAATATGAGTGCCAAGCCTGAGGGTAACAAAAATAGCCATAACGCTACCTTTAAAAAAGTGACAGAACGATTACGCTCGTGCTATGTATAAGAAATGTTAGCGATTGCAGGGCAAAGATGGAACAGGGAGAGGTTTAAGTAAAATTGGAGACGGGGAATCGAGCGAGAATAGTCGGGGTGTAATCAAGGGAAGCAGGACGTACAGTGATGGGCTGAATTTCGATCTTTCTTCTACCCATTTTTTGAAAGGGAGCAGGGCGGTGGAGGAGATATGGAGATGATGGGAGTATGGGTCAAAGAGGAGGACGAGTGAGCAGAATGGATGGGAGCCTTGTAGTTTGTATCTTTCTACCGTTTGGCTGCATGTAATTATTCCGCGACCGGGTGCCGAATGTGCTCATCAGATTCAGTCCAGATCTGGGTCACGAGATCTTCATTCCGGATCACCCCCGGATCACCCATGGGAACTATGAGGTCGCACAACTTCCCACTGCACCGCTTTTCCGCAGTACGGATCCCAGCGACTACTCAGCTCGCCCTCTCCTCGCCCTCTCCTTCATCTCCGTGCACTCCTCGGGACTTGACCATCCTGCCATGGGATTACGGACTTGCGCTTGTTCCCTTCACATCTCTCCGCCAATCAAAATCCGGCATCCTAACCCGTGCCTGATCGAATGCGGTCATACCGGCAAGCGACGTCCAGGAACCACAATTTTATCTCAGTGCGCCAAAAATAATAGACTCGAGAGTCCAATTATTTATGTATCCCTTATTTTTATCCACTCGACGTCCTCCAGTCTTGCAGCAGACCGACGAACATTGTTTGTCGCTGGCAGAAATCATTTCGACGGTCAGCCAGTGCAATTCGGCGCCCATAATGTTCCAACAGCCACGTTGTGTTGTGTGATGACTAATCTTCTCTCCTTCAACCCGGCGGCCACTCGCTACGCTTTCACGCCAGTCTTCTGGTGTGACAGAACCTGCCCTCCGAGTACTAGCCCTAACCTCTCATATTCCACTCATTTCCGATCTTCCCGCGCTGTTACTTCTTTCGCCGTGGATCAGGGTCAACTGTACATCCTCGTTCTATCAATAGCACCCGGTCGATGAAAACGAACTCGGATTGGAAACAACCAAATCCTCGAATCCTCGAAGAATAGTTAAACAGTCCCCTCCACCTCAAAGATATTTCAGGACGCTCGTCCCTTACGGTCTTGTAATAGGTGCATACTTTCCGCGACTATTTACCCACTTATTTTTGCCCCATCCAAGAGTCTGTGGACTCGAGGTCGGTGGGTTTCAGGAGCCTCGCGGGTAGACCGTTGTGATCGCCTGTATTTCAACTTCAACAATCATTGCAAACAGACACGTTGGAATACCTTTTGTATTCTCCGTCCGGGGCGACCCGCTGTCCATCACTCTCGAGATCTTATCCCCCCACTACCAAAATTTATGTCCATACGATTCTGGACCCCTTGAGTTCGCGAACCGTCCCGATCTCTCCGAGTCTTGTGAAATTTGTTCCATCCCGGGCATGAATTCTGTTCATTCTGCACGCAATTTGTCTTAATACCCACTCCACTCGACCCATGGGTAATCAATTTCCATATCCGTGTTCTTTTGACCTCATGCGGGGATTCGGACGATAAGCGTGTTTGTGATAACGTGCGGCTCTGTCGTTGCGTAGAGCAAGGCGACTCGGCCCACTTGTGAAAGCGGCCCGTCAATCACATCAGCGCTCGCGATCACGGCCAGCGGCGGCCCTATGATCCCGGCACCTGTTGTTCACGGCCAATCCCTCGGAAACCCGGAGAGAAGACCAAGGCATACCTCCCTATCATACTACTCAGACTAGAATGTGCCATCCATGAAAGCTGTGTCTGGCATGTGCGCACGAAGGGGGGAGAAGAGAATGCACGGCTCGAACCGCGTGCAACCAGTGGCTTCATGTGTGGTGCGCACACGTGAAGGACGTAATCCTTCTAGGCCAAGGCCTGAGCTTACCAACCTTTACGTGACGGTGACGAGTCAGGTTTGTTAGGTCTCGATCCCAGCTAGCCGCGAGTGGAAGAACCTCACTACACCCATGTATGGGATATCATATAAATCAGAGGCTCCGCAGATAATCATGAGGCGCATCGCATGGGAACAGGGCAAGGCAAAGTGGCCAGACATTTAGGAGGTATTGAGATGAGGACACAGTCCTGAACGATAGTGGCGGAGCACCATCGGGATCGCGTTCGTGATGAATTCTGATAAACCCTACTCGAGGCATCTCCGGAAGCTGTAAACAAGATAAGTAGATGTGTCGGATTGATTAGCATGGAAGCTTTCTTTGCCAAGGGTTACTGTGGTCCATCCAACGAATGAGAGTGGAAACCTGCACAGAGGGTCCGATCTACGGCTTGGACGTGGTGATTTATCATCATTGACCATTTCAGAGTTCACGGTCATTTCATCCTATCTTGTTCACCGTGTTCGGATCGAGAGGTCGTCGTTCCCAAGTAGGAGTCAGTATGCCGCCGTCACCATAAGTTCGCCTCCCCGGAACAAGGCGAGACCAATAATCAGATGAATCAGTGCCAGAACCCCAGTTCGGCGATTCTGCCGTTCCGAGTCTGATGTTCTGGATTATTGGCCTGGAAAAATCATATGTCCGTTCTCACGGTGCCTCTTCACAACGGTCATCTGATTAATAATTGGTGGGTTCGCCACTCATTGAAGACAACGTAACGTCGAATCTAGGTACAAGAGTAAAGCTCATAGTCCACACGCTTTATTGTCTCAGACTCACCACAAGCACAGGTATCAACATTTATGTTGCCGCGCATCTCGACCATGTCGTGACGGTCTACGGCGTATCAATGCCGCACCCACGCCACCGCGACCGCAACCTTGATCTTTGTCGTTGTGATACTGCGGCGGGATCACACCAGCGTACCGATATTTCCCCGCCGGCCCGGGCGGCTGATGAACCCAGTCCACGGGTTCACATGTCTACAAGGCATGGTTGATATTTTCTTTCTCACTCCTGAGTACCCATGTACCTCATTGATTTGCAACCCCGAGGAAATCATCCCAATGTCTACATGCGCGACCTCGGAGTTGGGCGCACTCCCGGTCCGCTGCCCCCTACATGTTGTACTTCAACAATGCACTGAGGAAACGACACGCCTTTGACCGTCGAGTACTCAACGCGCGCTCTTTGAACACTCGAACACGTGCAAACAGATTGAAACACATCCGCGCGACGTGTGTATTTTCGAGTATCGCGTGGACGACCTCAAGGTTTGGCAGGTTTGCGTATTTCCCTCCCGAGTCCGTCCCGCTGGGATCAGGGTTTTCGTTCACGATCGGACACCGCGCATTTAGCTTAAAGGTTGTTCCCCACTGTCCAGGCTGTTTGTGCATGCATTTGTGATATGGTGATTAGGATCATTCCGCTACGGACAGAGGTAGGGATCCCCTCTCAAGCCAACAGTACCCGAGCCGCGCCGACCCTCAACCCTCCGTTTCCGCAATGTACCGTGATCGTGTTGTGTCCAGGCGAGTACACACGGTTGACTTCTCCCTTCACCTTGTCTTGTGTATTCTCTGTAGCACCTGCGGCAGTCTCCCTCAGGGGACAATTACCTTGCGCTGTCTAAAATCGAAGCATCGCACAAAGTTGTTGTGGTGTCATGACATGTGATTCGACAATTTTAGAGGTAAGAAGTAATACAATGCGACACGGCTAGGGACTCGGAACCATACAGGTGCGTATTCAATCGTGAATCTGAACCACGCGCGGCGTAAAGATACAACGATACGATGGAGATGAAATAAAGAAACATTGATCGTGTCACCGAATGAAAGACGAAAGAGGCATTGAATGTGCATCTAACGGCGGGCGAGGGGGGTGTGAGTGTCATGGACGGCGCCGGATGCGGGTGGGATTTGGGGTCGGGGGACCAGAACGCATTAGACGGAAAGGGTCGAGTAACTCACAAGATCACACGTTTCTCTCGCCTTTCCCTACGGAATTCTGTGTAGACAGGGGGGGTTGAGGTTCAGGGTGCTGAAGTATGGGGATGCGAGTCATGAGATCACCCGAGGTAGCCGAAAAAAAGCTCACCGGAGAAGGAGCCGCCGGTGAGTAAGGTGGCGGACTTTGGTCTCCAATGTTCGGAATGCCAGCGCCCTGGTTGGCTTGTGGGTACGCATGCCGAGGAAGAGCGATAGGGGGGGCCCTCTGCTCTCCTCGCTCTTGGCCAGTGGCATGCGTTCTGACTGAGGATGCATTGCTCTGCGCTCTGCCCGGGTAAGGAACGCCCAATGCTCCACCTGATGGTGGAGTTCTCTGCGGTTGACCCGGGAATGTGGGACCTGGTGCTTGACCGGGGGGTACATGTCCTGGAGTCGGCATTCTCTGTGTTGAGCTCGGCGCTCCAGTTCCCGGCGCATATGTGCCGCTCGGTAGTTGGTGTAGGGATGCCGCCCTTTGCGTTTGGTCTGGAACCGTGGTTCTCATGACCTGACTCATGGAGGCGGGTCTCAGCACCTCGCCATGAGGGGTCGTTCTTGGTACTTGTTCTGATGTTGTGCTACCACTCTTCCCTAATTCCAAGTGTGGGTTGCTCGGTTGACGGTGCCATCCTGGCGAACTGGGTGCGTCGATGAGTGGTTGTCCCGAGTAATGGGTCACTACGGTGGTTTCCTTAGCGGCACGGCGGCGACGACAGGCGTATATTATCATGGCCAAGATGATGATAATGAGCGCAGCGGCACCTGGATGACATGGTAAACAAACTCAAATTCGAACACGCTACAGCGCAGGAAGTGGACAGACCGATTGCGATCCCAGCTATCCGCCCGGGCGTCAACCAGTACTGATAGGTGTAATAGGGGTAATCAGAAGACTTGGAGGCAAATACGTCGCTCGACCTGGTGGCCATGACGGAATGAACGAGATGCGCAGGTACAGAGTCGGCGTTCGACGACGGGAACACCACGGCCTGTGGGCGTGGAGTTGAAGACGAGACTACCCTCATCCTGGTTTTGAGGCGGTCTCGATGAACTCGGCGGTGGCGCAGCCTCCTCCCCTATACATTGGTCTCCTTTCTTCGATCCCCACTTGCACCGATATTCTTAGAATTGCTATTCAGTCAAGTCGATCGGTGGAACACAGGTTGGACTCGGGGTAGGTTGAAAAGCTTTCTTTGGCAGCGCCACAAAACTGTGGCTTACTGCAGGTCAACGGCCTCTAGCGCGAGTTTTGAATCGAGCCTTGTTGAACAAATCCGTCACGTACGGTATCATATCATTGACAAGATGATCAAGAAAGGGCCCCGGCGTCGTCGTTCGCCTGAAGCAGCGGCCCCGTTGAAATGGTAATTCAATTTCGACGGAATTTACCGGGACGACTCATGTCTGAAAAGCTCCAAGCCTTTCAACGCCTCAAGTCTCAAGGGCGGTGCTCATGATTTTTCTGTACAGAGTCGGTGAAAGTTGGACGCGTTCAGCGATTCGAAATCTGTTCCTGGATGTAAGTAACTTCAATTCGGAGAACTTGAAGTTCGCTCCGAGTAGTATGTATGTAAGAGAACTTACCGACTTTCGTAATGTCTGGACTGCGGGACTGTCCTACTAGTAGCACGGGTAACATCGGCGACTCGATCAATCGATCGTCCCGTCCCGTGGAAGCTATTTACTTCGTTGATAGTCGCGTTGGGTTCGATAGCTTGGGCCGCAGTGGGCTGGTAGTTCATAGCGACATTTCTTATCGATGATCCGTCTGGTACTGGATTGAAAACCCCACTTATGTAATGCCGTACGCTACACTACGCCGACACAGCCCGGTCTACCGCTAACCGCATCCGCCTATGCATTGAAATCGTGGTACTAGCTATGGACAAGTTCCGGAATGAGTCTACACTTACAGTATACAGCCGAGCACCATCGTATCCACGTTTCAAAGCTTCCGAGGGGTAATGTAGGAATCTCTGTCACTTTTAAGACAGTGTCAAGTCTCATAACTTGAAACTGCTGGCGACTCACTGCCGATGGTCACGACACGCGACTAGAACATAGTATGTACAGGCAAGCTTCTGGGCGGCTCCGCCATGGATCGGGACTCATCCTGTTCCGTCCCTTACATGACTTTATATACAGTGACTCAAAGTTGCTTATCAAAAAGAATGGCCACTCCTACAATGTGTAGATTCAAGTTACGAGACCGGCTGCAACACTCTCTCCATGCGGTTCTGGGCATGTGGCGCTATGACATTTCCTGGAACAGGGCTGCAATGCATCGCTTTTTTGTAGTATAAAAGAAGGTCAATAACCGGTTCAATACAACTTCACCATAATGACCGTCATGACTTCCGTGTTTATTTATCTGCTTTCGCTATTCTCGATTTCTAGTGCGCTCACGATACCGCCGATTTTTTTGCCCAGAACCAACGTCGCATCGTCGAATGTGCTTGGTCCTGTGAGTCAATTTAACATCACGAACAGTTATATCGCACCAGATGGGTTCAGCCGATCGTGCGTCCATTCCAATTGCTCCTTTTCCTAAATACATTTCTGGACGTTGTTCAGAGCCACCCTTGTCAACGGTGTATTCCCTGGACCATTGATTAAAGCTCGAAAGGTGACTAATATATCATGATGTCTCTAGCATATATTCAGGCTGCTATTTTAGAACGACCAATTTTCTGTTCAAGTTTCGAATGAACTGACTGATGATACTATGAACCTGGAAACCAGCATCGTAAGTGGTTATACACCATATTTCGTGGTCTATGTCTTATGCACTTCCCACAGCATTGGCACGGAATATTTCAGCACCAAACCGGTTGGGCCGATGGTGTTTCCTGGGTTACTCAGTGTCCGATTCGTCAACAGCAGGTGTTTGAATACAAATTCAATGTCAGCGCCCAGACCGGAACGTTTTGGTACCATTCGCATTATGCGACTCAGTACTGTGATGGTCTTCGAGGACCGTTGGTCATCTATGATCCTGAGGACCCTCTAGCATATTTATACGACATTGATGATGGTAAGTTACGACTTACTTTTGGATGTGCCTTAACTTGAACGCCCCAAACAGAACATACAGTTATCACCCTCTCAGATTGGTAAACATCCTTGTACACATGAAATACCGTGGGCTTATCATGATTTAGGTTTCACAGACCATCCCCCGAACTCGCCAAAACCCTGGGCGCAGTACTTCCGCAATCTACTCTGATTAATGGCCTTGGGCGCTATCCTGGTGGTCCAACAACCCCGCTCGCGATCGTTAACGTGCAGTCAGGGTTACGGTATCGCTTCCGCGTGGTCTCCATGTCCTGCACTTCTGCGTTCGACTTCTCAATTGATGGTCATCGGATGACGATTATCGAAGTAGATGGCAATGAAGTGGAGCCAGTAGAAGTTGACGCAATACCCATCCTCGCTGGTCAACGTTACTCCGTGGTCGTAACAGCAGATCAACCTATCGGCAACTATTGGATCCGTGCCTTGAGCGACGAACCCGGGGCCGCGTTCGATGGGGGTCAACATATGGCCATTTTGCGGTATGACGGAGCGCAAGGGGAGGATCCCATATCAGCACCTGGCCCGTACCAACTCTCGTTCGACGAGGGCAAACTGCATCCGCTCATCGATCCGTCCGCTCCTGGGGTACCCGAGATCGGGAAGGCAGACGTGAACATTCAACTTGTTGCTGGTCTCAACACGTTGACTACAACAGGACGACCCTTTACGTTTAACAATGCGTCGTTTGGTGACCCCTCGGTTCCAGTGCTTCTCCAAATTCTTAGTGGCGCCCGACATGCTTCGGAATTGTTGCCAAGCGGAAGTGTTTACGAACTTCCCCGGAACAAGGTTGTCGAGTTAAGTTTCCCTAGCGCACTTGGTGTTCCTGGCGGTCCCGTGAGTGTTGTATTTGTGTTTAGTCGTTGCAGGCAGAGTTTACACGTGCTATTAGCATCCCATACACTTGCATGGCGTACGTGGTTCACTTCGCCCCTTTCGTATTGACTGATGCGGGGCTTTACAGCACGCATTCTCTGTCGTGAGGGTTGCAGGTAGCAACACACCCAACTTCGTGAACCCTGTTCGGCGAGACGTTGTCTCCCTTGGCATTGACCCTGCTGACAACGTGACGATCCGCTTTGAAACGGACAACCCGGGACCTTGGCTTCTCCACTGGTGAGTATGATTTTCCCGAGATTCCTTTAGGACATCGTAAACTTAGGTGTCTGCCTAGTCACATAGATTGGCATCTCAACCTGTGCGTTCGTTTCAAATCCGATCGACTTGATCGTAAATTCTGACTCGTGTTTAGTGGACTTGCCGTCGTGATGGCAGAAGCAACAGAGGACATCCCTCAGGAACAGATCCCAGGTGCGTCATACCTTGCTTCATTGAAGGCCTGAATCGCAGAGATTGATCTTCCTTGTGCAGCCGAATGGAATCAACTGTGCCAATCGTAAGGACAACAACTGTTGAAACGCGACGTCTGCCGTATCTCGCACAATTCGCTCGTGTAACTGTTTACCCCTTGGCCTATTTATGACTCACTGGTATGTCGTGCCTTCATGAATCACCTTATTTAGTGGATGAGCCGAACGTTTATTTACATAAATATATGTTCCCCTGCTTCATATTGAAATTTGCATTATCTATTCAACCCGAGTCGTGGGATGAGAATGTCCAGTTCGACTCTGGAGGTACAGTATTGTCCATTCAATTTCAACGTTCAATCTTGGGAACTCAGTCTTCGTTTGCCCAAATTGCGTCGTACGCGGGTAAAGCGAAATGAGTGCCCGTGTCACTCTAGGGTAGGGATTGCTGGAAGGCTACCCCATTCATACGATTCAAATATTTCCCTCAGAAAACGGACTGGCACAACTGCACCGGGAATCACATCACGTCCGGATATGTCAGTGCTATTGGAAGCGACACGCCAATTGTATTTATCCTATAGATATTGTCCGTACAATCACTCCTTTCACCGGTGTTCGATGTGACGACCTCCTTTGAAACTTCTCATGGTGCGCTCCGAATACAGGAAATCGAAATCTAATCTGGAGACTCCAAGTCGTCCACATCGATTGCACCGGATCACCAAGTTTGGATAAATCAACTGCCCGCGATGCGATCATCGATAACTTTGGGGGTCCGCAGCAAGATTATCAGCGGGCTTTAGGTGAATGGTAGGGTGGAGAGTTGATACGGTCGCAACGGGCTGGTCCAGAGTCCATACACCCGAGGATCTTACTGCAAAGATGGATATGGACGAGTTGCGTGGACCCACTAGCCAGACGAAACGACAGTTATTCAATCATTAAACGATGTCATGGTACCTGCCATATCCGCAGTAAGTCGCGATGGGTTTAAGGTGAGTAGTAGCATCAATGGATCGTATCGAATTTGATGGCTATTATCAGGTGCGCCTTGTCGGTTCTTACACGCCGGGCGTGCATATGACCGCGAGAGTCAATCGAAGCTTCAAATTTTATGCACATGCCGAACCACCGGAAAATAGTACCAATGGAGGTGCGTGCTATACGTGACGGTGCGAACTTGGGGCTTGAAACTTGAAGTGGGGAAATTAGCTTGGAGATGGCAAGGATGCAGTTCCCATTGCGTAAGTCGATATTACCAATCCTCAACAAGAGTTTTGATCCAAATGAGTTATTCCACGACATGGTCGGACCTAGGCTTGAACTGCTGCGCACAGCAGCAATATATTTCATTGCTTGCGAACGTCACCACTTATGTACAAGAGCGGTGTCGGCGAAGCGCACGAGATGCTCGAAGGTTACATTAATATTGCAGACATTCCAGTAGGAGATTATGGAGCGGCCAGTCTAAAACGTCATCGGTCTATATATAATCGTCCGCAGGCTAATATGCATGACTCATCACCGATGACACCCTCATCAGAGTTCCGTGAGCAGCTCGTCGCAGCGGCCTTCCAAGGTACTTGGACTTTGTAACCGCCCAGTTCCTGAACACCTTGTGTTAACCACTGCGGCGACTCCCGCACAATCGCCCGCTTTCCCAAGCCAAAGAAAATGCCTACTTTCCCTACTCCAACTTCCGAGTAGGCGCAGCCTTGATGTGCACGGATGGCACCGTCGTCAAAGGTGCTAGTGTCGATAACGCGGCGTACGGTGTGTCTTGAATCAATTGCATATCCTTTCGAGAATGGCTAGTGACATAAACATATCACTGATTTCTGATCATCCCTAAATTATGCTCTGTGCGGCGGTGCCCTGTGTCTGAACGCTGAACCGCACAGGCGCCTCGACCTGCGCAGAGCAGACCGCAATCGTAAGCGCAGTCGTGAGCCGATTGCCTCCCATCACTGATCACGGTTTACTGAACGTCGCGATTTATGATAGAGCCAAGGAAGGAGTGCGTTTAGCGCACCCGCTATCGTGGCGTAAGTAATCATGGCAACACATGCACATTAATATTAACACGGCTTGCTTGGCATCCCCATTTGCACGACCACGATTACCTCTGGGGCCTACGCATCGCATCTGCACTCGTGTGCGGCTCGGGATAGGGACGTTGTCAACCCAATCTCACCCTGCGGCACATGTCGTCAAGTGATACGGGAATTCTGTGACGTCGATATGCCCGTTCTGCTCATCCCTGGGGACTATCCTCGCAGAGATGATAGCGGGAAGATTGTGGATGGAGGTGGGGTAGTCGAGGAGACTGTCGGTGGGCTTCTGCCTCTGAGTTTGGGGCTCGACGGATTCAGCGAGGCTTGTTCGGAGTGGGTAAACTATGATGCATCACGAGGCCAGTGCACGCCGGGTGGTAAAAGGGGGGATCTACGTATATATCGAGACACGCCGAGGTGATAGGTGGTGGTGCTACTACGGGGAAGTCATTGTTTATCAGTGGGTCGGTGAACCAGAATAGGGCTTTGCAGTCGTTGGTTAATAGACTATGGCTTATCCGGGTCCGGACTGTGGCCGTGCTTCTTGGCAAGGTGCAACAAGTTGTTTCCACTTACCACGACGGGTCCATCACGGTGGCACAAGATCAAAAGATCCTGTCCTCGTGTCGTATTATGTCATGAAGACTATTTCGGCGATCCTAGTCCCAGGCTCGCAGAAGTCAGTTCTACACACGGGTTCGTTGTCGTTTTCAGTCAACCGGAAAGTCTTGTTAGAGAATTCTCCGACAACTCCACCGAAGGCGGGTATTGACGAGTCTTTGTCCACCAAACGTTTAACGTGTTTCAGGAACCAGCCACTACGGTAACTGTTTTATGACCTGCCAGTGAGCGGCCAGAGACAGGTACATACCGTACCTATGGGTCTTGGCAATTGCGTTAGTTAGCCTCTTTCCCTGCGATAGCCAATCGCAAATCAATGGACACACTGCATGACTTTCATGTCCCCTAGTCGGTGACGAATCAATGACATCCAGTGCCCCAATCGGTTTACATCCAACGCCGTGAATGCTCCCAGATACACCTCTCTTGGCCGTATCGACCTCGCGTCACTACGGCGCGTAAGGAACCCACAATGTGCACCCCGCCGCTCACTGCCCCGTCCACTGCCCCCATCCATATCACTATCACCCCGCTTGTTCACGTTCTTTCATCTATCGGCACTGATCTGCACCGGGAACATTTGTATTTTGTTATTATTTGACGATAATTTATCATTATCTTCAGTTCGAAGTCTAACCACGGGAGCGAACGCCAACTTGTTCCAGTAAGGTTTCGGTTCAGCGTTTCATGGTTCCTTGTCGCCAACCGCCCATTGTGTGTTCCTGTATGTAGTCGCTGCCCAGACTGTTCTGTGCGCTTGGCTGCACTGGGATACTTCCTTACTCGTAACACCGACTATCCGTGATTAGTCTGAAGCTATTATATGCCGAGAAAACTGCACTTCCCCTCAGTGAGTCGGTAATCAGTCACTGGATCTGAGTGGCAATAATTATTCCAGTCCCCCGCGAGACAGGTACCAGCCCATAGTATTGGTTTGGCCCCTGGAGCTTCCATTGTTGTCCACGGGTTGATTGTTCGTTTCCGAACATCCTCCTATCAATGGCCGCTACAGCATACCGACGAGTGCTGTGCAAAAGAAGCACGAATGTCTGAAGATAACGCGAGAGGCAACAAGCCTCGCAATTAGCTGGATTACCCGCCTGGGTGGCCATTTTTGCGTAGGGTTTCGTATTGTTCAATCGCACAGGGGTGACTCGACGGGACTGCAAGTTTGCGGCCCTGGCAGCTGAGGAACTTTGCCATTCATTCATCGGAACAATCCGATCCAACTCCGCACATTTTATGATGCCGTAAGTGCTGCGCGCTCTCAATTTCGATCAGTCATTGCAACTTCTCGACGAACTTGTATGTAACGAAAGGGTTAAGCGACAGTTCCCGCCGGGCCCAACTTGTAATGGTGGAGCCGATTTAAGAGACTATGGTGTGTTCTTTCCCTGGTGTTCCCACTGATCTCTTCCCGTTTTGTGTCACTGCAAATGGTCTTGTCCAAGTGGCTCAACCAACCCCTTGGCCGGTTTCTAGGGCTATCTCTGAAACCGGACTCACCTTCACCATTCGAGAAGCTTCCTGCCGAGCTGGTCGTCATCATCCTCCATCATGTTGTCTCGTCGTTTCGGCCTCCTCCTCGTGCCTTGTCTTGGGTCCCCATCCAAAACCTCCTGTCGCAGGTTTCAAAACGATGGCGCGCCATCGTCACGTCCACCCCTTCCTTATGGACGCATGTTCCAATCATGCCCGACCAACCGATTGACGTGCTCCAACTCTTTCTCCAGAAATCGTTGTCTCTTCCGATAACCGTGACCGTATACCCCTGGCCAGTATTGCCCAACCACGTCACCATCGTATCCTTGGACAGGCAGATCCACACTCTCCTCGCCACGCAGGTAAACTGCGAACGAATCGTTTCGCTGCGAATAGAAACTACCGGGCTAGATGATCTAGTGGACCGCGTCGCACGCCATTGGCTAGAAGCATGCCACGACCGACAAACATCCGCCTTGAGAAGCGTGTCTTTGAAAGGCGCAAGCCATACCGTATGGCACGGATCACAGTTCTTTGACGGCGCTGTCGCTCCTGCCTTGTCTACCCTCTTCATGGAGGATATACCGATCGGGTGGTTCGAAGGACCTCCCAAAGACAGGTCACCGCCCAATCTGACGACTGTGGTGTGGAAACACACTCCGAACTTTGACAAAGTGTCGTCGCTGGAGTTTTGCCAGTTCGCTTCTGCCTTTCCCAGTCTCAAGACTGTTGAGTTGGTTGGGCCGGTTGTTGACTTTGAAGCGCCGTTGCGCTTAGAGTCTAAATTCGGGGGACTCAGGTTGGCATCAGGATTATTGCACTTGCGTTTCCTTCGGAACAGTGACAACGAAGTTCGCATCACAGACGACACCAAGATGTGGAGATCATTGAGAGAGCTCCTGATTTCAAGCTCCCCAGCACCATTACACATGCCTCTACCAGTACAGCCTGCGCCGCTTGCGGTGCTGTAAGCCTGTAACCGCCCCGTCATTCAATTCCCCCACGTGGTGCTAGTGGTTGCTTTGATCGGGGAAGAGAGTAACTGGAAGGGGATATGAGGAACTTGAATACTTTTTAGTACACTTAGGACTCGGATGCTATAGTACAGCACTATCAGACCCACGGTTATAAACGGGCTGATCGGAAAACATTGCTCGCCAGAAACCGGAGAGGAGTCTCACCGGTCACCGGTCACCTGTGGTCGCACCTTGAACAGGCCCATCTAATATATCATGCGCGGTGTATCGACCACGACGAGTCTGCTGCATCTGCATCGCCAGCATCGCCTCTCAATATTCCAACCAGTTTTCGCCCGTCGTGCAAGCGCATGTTCACATTACCACCCCTTTCCATTCCCCACTCGTAAGAACCCAACCCCACATGAGATCTTCCACCTCCCTCCCAATGCATCACAGCATGATATAAAGGCACGCTGTAAGTACCCCACAATGTTGCCCCGTCCGCTTCGTCTAACTTGCTTCGCTGCCATCGGAAAAACTCGACGACAAGATTACGAACTTGTCAAGGTGTACCACCCCGATGTGTCCCATGGCCATCACGACATTTCGCCCTCCGTGCGTAACGCCCAATTTCGCGCCATTACGCAGGCGTATGGCGTCCTCAGAGGTCGGGATGGTGACCGGCTTGCTCGGGATGCGTGGGATTGTTACGAGTCTCGTGACGAAGCTATACGCGCCGAACTTCGACGCCGTGCTCGCCGATCAAGATCGACATCACCGTCAACTACTGCGGCCGCTAACGATGCCCAATCCATTGACGATACCTACTTCTGGTATTCCCTTGTGGCATTGATGATCTTCTGGGCAAGGATCCCTCTTTTTTGGTGCCTACGGATCACGAATTGACGTACCGAACGTGCATTTGGCAACATAGATCGCCACTGTGACGAGCTTCCTTAGCTCTCACATGGACCGCGTGGAACGCCACTCACAATCCGCGGCTGCTAACCTCGCCCAGGCACGTGCCGATGCACAAGTCTACGGAATAGAGCGGCGTCGAATGGTCCGAGAACGCGTCCGGGCGTTCCGTGCGGAAACAGGGGAGAAAATGACGCGTGACACGTCGAAAGGTGCGGGACAATGAGCTGGCATGATCCGGGGGATGTGGATTTCCGCGTTTGTCTGGACGGTGACGCACATGGACATCCTGGACCGGCCGGGACGACGTATCTTGTGGAAACTTTAGTCGGGGTTAGTATTCCAAGTGGAGGTCGCGCGGAAGAGTGGAGGTTGGGGATCATGCATTCAGTGCTCAGCGCTCGGTGAACCCTTCATGGAGTCATCGTCTCGAACGAATGCTACGTTGATATACTAGTCTTAATAAACGTCTTGCAGTTGGGACGGCGTTCTCAAATCAAACAGAAGAGCCGCGACTTTGCTCAACGGGGTCGGTCCGGTAATTGCGGGGTCCCTGCCAGGTATCATCCCAAAGTTTAATTTAAGCTTCAACATGCCAGCGTTAGCACCTGGCTTCGAGCCACCTACTCAACGACACGAGTCTTACCTGGCTGTCAAGCTTTCAAGAATGCCAAGGTAGTCCGATTCCAGGGTATCTTGACGCAGCGACAGCGACAAACCCCGGGCCAAAATGGCGACGCGCTTTTCGATGGTTTCCAGTGTACGACTCCTTACTACGCCTTCATCAGGTCTCGGAATCTGAAACTTTCAAGCACGGAGCTCATGGGGAATAACTTCCAACACAAAGGGTGGACGTGTAAGCGCCGTATCAACTGATGGGAATGTCATTTTTAGATTGTGTCTGAATTTGCCGTTCCCCCATGTTGCCACGATTCAAGCTGGCGTTCTTGTTCCCATTGGTTTTTCTATCCCCGTCGCATGGTAAGTTGGGATTGGCCCCTCCGGTGCGAAATTTGATCATATAAATTCCCATTCAGATTGCATGGCCCGTCTGCTTTCTTTCAGCTTGCGGGCCATTCGTTGCTAGCTCTGATTTCCGAAGGCAGGCGGGTCAACACGATATCCTCGTGTCGCAGGTCGATCAAAGGTCCAGCTCGAAATTCCTCGCGTGACCCGTTCTCTTCAGGTACGCCAGGGATATATCACCAGGCTAGCACTTCCTGAAGGCAAGGTTCCCGAAGAACAGCCAGCCATCGTGGCCGTTCGTCACTACCGACAAATCAGCCATGTCCACCAATATCACAAATCCTGGACCTATAACTCCTTCGGCCACCCCGCCAGCACTGGACCCTGATATTGTCATACAGCCCTCGTTAAACTCTATCATGATTGCGCACACTTTCTTGACGCTTCTCCTACCTCTTTTCGTCGCATTGTTCTACTACTCAACTCCGCATAGCCGCAAACGGCCTATTTTTATCTTCAATGTACTGGCCATCATCCTGGCTTTCACTGCAGGCGTCATCATTGACACGTTGGCGGTGAGTGGAGAACCAAGTTTTTGATTGTAGACTCTGAAGGACATATCCAGATTCACTCCATTCTGACCCTTCAAGATCCTTGGCCCCCGTCGGTATGCTGCACTTCCGAGTGACGGTCCCTTGGATGCAAGTTTCGTCTCATAAAGTTTTTATTCTTCCCCAGGTTAATATTGCCATTGGGATTATTGGTTCCTTTCAATACATACTGGTGGACTTCACTCTCCTTGTTCGCCTAATCTCCGTCAATCCACGCAGTCACCTGGGCCTGACACGCTTTGTTATCCTAATTTCTCTCCCAGTCATCCTCAAGATTGGTCGTCTCATCAACATGATCATCTTCATTAAAGTCTTGGCGGATGCTGCACGTGGGCCTTTCGGTTCCGAATACATTGCTGTCGTCTGGGAGACGACGCCTTACCTGAAGATCGAGTGGTCTGCTCAGGTGGTGGATAATGCATATGCGTCGCTTGCATTCCTTTGGACCATCCGGGACCGAGGTACTAGACAGGGGGACACGAGTAACATCCATCCCACAAGAGGTACGTGGATCCCCTTTCTTTCCTGGCTCTCCAGGATATCGTTTTTCTGCTTTCACACACTTAAACTGATACTCGATACTTTAGACACCTTCACGCAACGAATACGCATCCTCTCCCGTATCGCGCTCTCGAACTTTCTCATACCCTCTCTCTTCTCCATCGCACAGCTCGTCGTGGTCTATCACAACGTCAACATACTTGTCGTGAACGACATCGTGCTTGTGAACAACATGCTCGCCGTGTTCGGTGTCGTCTTTGCCACTGTATGGGCTGGCAACGTAAATCGACGCGAATCTGCATCTGAAGGTGCATCTCAGACGACGGACGGCGACGACCCCGTAGCGAAGCGCCCTCCACGCTTCCCAGGACTTGAAACATGGCGTGTCGCCAGTTCACCACCGACGTTTGGGAGTAACGCGCGTACCGGGCCCGTGGAGAGCGTTAGCCTTGATGTACTTGATGTACTTGATGGGACTAGATCGGAGAAGTGGAGCAAAGGTATGTCTCAGTCCGAGTGTTGTTCGCGCGAGGTCTCGTTGAATGTGTGTACTTTTTTCGATTGAAGATGTCTTGGCAGCGGCAGAAGGCTCTGTGGAGGTAGAAGGTTAGAAGCTTGGTTGTTGAACATTTCACTCTTTTTGCCTGTGTAATGGTGTCTTGTAGCTTCCTGCATGTTCTATAGCTACGCAATTGATCGCACTTGTCTTTAGAGTTCGCTCTTTGAGCTCAGTCACGTATAATCCTACATTCAAAACGGTTTCCATTGGGTAGATATTGGCATCGTTCTCTCATCGTTCCCTGCTCCCGCAGATCATGCCGTAAATCGTAAGAACCACTCCTTGATCCCGCGCGCGCTCTCTTCTTTCGACCAGCCTTTTCAACAAAAGAGATGCACCATTGAGCCAAGAAGACGGCCGAGGGTGAATCACTTACGTTCTTGCGGTACGTCTGGGTTTCCACGGACGGCGAATCCATGCTTGACGCCGGAGAACACTTGAAAGTGGTATGTCGACTTGTTTTCAACCATGATATCTTCTGCGCGTCTGCGTGCTGCGAGGGGGAATGTATGGTCTTCCTCTGGTTGTTTGCGTCAAGCTCAGTCAGTTTTTCTCTCGCCAAAAGCGAGCCGTCTTACCGGAACACGAGAGCAAGAGGGGTCCTGGGAGTGGTGTTGGAGGAGAACAAACGATTCATATAGTTGAATGACATACTGGTCAGCTTCTCGAAGTGACTTTCGTCGAGGAAGGCAGGGTGAGCGAGAGCACCTGCAACAACGAACCCATCTGCAGCCAAATCCATCACAAACGGGGCACCAAAGCAGTATCCTAGAGAATACCATGAGCGTTCGATATGCATTCAGAGATGGAATCGAGCCCTTACCCACGGCACAGTATTTTGTCGTTTCGGTGCCTAGTCCAAAAAGATTGGCCACGTCGTTATCCGGACGGTCAGAGACGCACCGTAAAGTTCTTTGACTGCCTCGAGCCACTTGGGAGTTGCTTCAATTGCGGGGGCACGGGCAGCTTGGATCCATGCCTGCTTGTCACGACCTGGAGGGTGGTTTGGGATCGCATCTCCGAAGAAGTAATCGGGCCCGAGTACAAGAAATCCTAGTATATTCAGTTCGATCGGCGTGTACAGCTGACAAGAGACAAGACCTACCGTGCGACGCAAGGTAATCTTGGAGCAACTGGTTGTTGACGAAGAGCGGACCGTACACGTCTGCGAAGAACAGGATGATCTTCTTGTGTGGCCCGGTTGATACTGTGGGGGGTTCAGAGATGTATGTGTTGAGTCCGCCGAGCGGTTCGATGCGCCCGATTGGGGATCCTGTGTGTTTGACGCCGCTCCAGCAGCATGCACCAGGGGGACCAGCAAGCGTAGTCGACATGGTGGTTGGGGTGACACTGGACTGCTTTCTCCACTTAAGATGCTCCTCAAAACCACCGTGACGTTATCATGTGATGATAGAACACTCCCAAGAAGATAGAAGTTGGCGTTCTTGGGGAACGGGACACCACGATGGAGTTCCGATAATGAGAACACCTGACTTGTATACAGTACGACCACTGACTATGAGGCTAATCCGTCAGACATAGGCGGGGTTAGACCTATCTTAATGTGACGTGGGGATGGCCACGAGCGATCCACAAGGTGGATCTTAGAAAGGAGAAATGTTTACATTTTGTGGACTAAGACGTGATCACACCAAGACTTACGTCGGCGCACAACTCCCCCAAGAATTTCCGTCCCAGTATCCCTCCCAAGCACCCAACAGGAGACTTTACAGGAACTGACAGTACTGACGACGGCTAGCGACGGTTAGCAAGGTCGCCAGCGAGAACTACCTTCAAAAACCTGGGATTGGTCAAATGTAACCGTGTTATCCGAGGTCTGGTCTGGTATTCAGAATTCAGCCGAGATTCTCTTGATTAGCAGGATATTTGATTCATTCTTGATGGTTGTGGCAATGAGGACAGAGCCGTGGCAAAGTCGCCACGCAAGCCTCCTTTTTCGTCACCAAACACCAGCTTACTGGCGTCTACATACCTTACTGCGGAAGCGTAGTCGTCACACTACTCGTCCATCATGGCATTCTGCCGTAGGACTGCTGCCTTACTGTTGGCAGCATTCACGTTTCTTGTGTATATCGGGTTTGCTACGGCGCAAGAACCACAAATCAGTATATCCCACTTCGACAACTTACCAGGCAGACTGTTCTTCTTTGAGGATTCATCGGTACGTTGGTATTCATGCGAGTCTAAGCTCCAATGACGTTCAATTTTACTCCAGTGCGTCGTGTACCACGACGCGATTGCTGGAGATATCTATGTTTCACAGGATGAGGGCAAGAACTGGATTAAGGCCGAAGGAATAAGCGTCTCAGTGTCTATGGTCATACCACACCCTTTTGAAAACAGTTTTGTAAGAACATCCTTTTCTGGCTCTTTCTGAATCCCAACCCGCATTATTTCGCCCAGGCATTCGCGCTCACGGATGGAACAACTCATTACCGCACCGAAGACCGTGGCAGGACCTGGCGCTCATTTGAAGTTCCGGCGACAGTCAGCTATACAGCAAAACCACTCTCTTTCCACTCCGGCAAATGGGATCATATACTGTACCAAGGAACTCAGTGCGAGAAAACAGGCTGGAGCAGTGTCTGCACTGACGTGGTGGGTAACCTCGGATATATAATTCCATTGCGCCTCCCTGACCTTTCTCAAAGACGTACTACACTACCGATGGATTTTCTACGCCGACGAAAGAACTCCTCAGAGACACATCCAGTTGTCAGTTCGCCCACAGTTCCAAGGACTTCAAGCACAGTGCTCATGACAACTTCATATACTGTGTTGCATACGATTCGTCTAGCACCGGACCCTTCCACTCACTCTCATCCTCTCGACTGTATTCTTCTTCTGATTTCTTCGTCAAACGCAACGTCGAAGACCTCGGAATCGGAAAGAATGCCAAGGGCGTGGTGGCATTTGCTATCGTGTCCAAGTTCGCGGTCGTTGCGTTAAAGGACCTGTCTAGGAACGATGGCGACATGCAGTTGTATGTCACAGTGGATACACGCGAGTGGGCCCAGGCCCAATTTCCCCATGCATCTCAAGCTCGTCTACGACAAAACGCATACACCATCGTCGAGTCAACGATTCACTCCCTGGGCGTGGATGTGATGCTCCAAGACCAAAGTACGATTGGGACCTTGTTCATCAGCAATTCAAACGGGACCTACTTCGTGGAGAGTCTCAAAGATACGAATCGTAATATGGGTGGATATGTGGACTACGAGAACATACACGGCGTCGAAGGTGTTGGAATCGCTAACGTAGTGTCGAACTCTCAGGACGTGGAGAGGAAGAAATCCCCAAAGAGGTTGAGATCCATGATTACTTACGATGACGGTAAATCGCATAGTGGCCATCGTGATATTGTGCTTGACACCTTACAGGTAGCAATTGGTCCCCCATTCGCGCACCGTCCTTAGACAGCAATGGCAAGCCAATCCCATGCGACACTTCTGACCTCCAAGAGTGTCCATTACATCTACATTCCGTCACCAACCCTCATAATTTCGGACCCATCTTTTCTTCCAGTGCTCCTGGCCTTGTGATGGGTGTCGGCTCCGTCGGAACGCAGCTTGCCCCTTATGAGAAGTGCGATACTTTCCTGAGTACGGACGCTGGGGTGACGTGGCGCATGGTCCGGAAGGAAGCTCACATGTACGAGTTTGGAGACGCTGGTGGTATCATCCTGGCTGTGAACGACGAGGAGATGACTGATAGTGTGAGCTACACAACTGACTTTGGGAACACTTGGTACGCGATTTTGGGATTCCTATATGTCGTACTGACCGTGGTGGGATTCAGGAAATCGTTGGAGCTTGGTGTCACCATGCGCGCCAGAGCGCTCACCACTGTGAACGACGTGACATCCCAGAAGTTCATCCTGCTTGCCCAACTCGCGCGAAAGGATCAAAGGGAAGGCGACGGTCGTTATGCTGTCATATATCTCGATTTCGCTGGCATCCAACCCCGCAAGTGTGAGTCAAAGGACTTCGAGAAATGGTATGTGCGTTCGAAGCCCGACACGGAGTGTTTGATGGGTGCCAAAGTGCGTTGTGCCTGCCTGCAATATGCGTTATACTAATGGCTGGTTCCCTAGCAATGGTACTACCGCCGCAAAGTCGATGCAGAATGCTACGTAGGTGACAAGTTCCACGAACCCGTCGAAGAGTATGAATCCTGTCCTTGTCAAGACCATGATTACGAGTGGTAGGCGATATTTACTTCTACCCTTTGATACTAGAGTTCACAGACGGTTACTTCAGCGACTACAATTACGTTCGCAGCAATGACGAATGTGTCCCAGCAGGGCTTGAGCAGATCCCAAGTACCGTTTGCACCTCAGGCAGACCGGATGAAACATACATGGGCTCCTCTGGCTATAGGTTGATTGCAGGTAATAAGTGTGAACCTAGCCAGGGTCCGAAGAAAGACGACCCTAAAGAGAAACAATGTTGGGAAGGTACTTGTTCTCGTTTGACACGTTGCTCGGGGAACTTACACGCCTCGTGTGCAAATGTAGCCTCGCCCCCAGAGGGTGAAATTACCGGCCAGATTGTAGGTCGTCGGGTTCATGGAGTCAATTCTTTACTGACTCTGATTTAGCATCAATTCACTGCAAAGGTGATTCACTACGGGTTCTTCAAGGAAACAAGCGTGAGTAAATATCTTGACCGCCTACTGGACTAAACACTAAAGTCATCTGTACAAGACTATTCTCGTCTTCTTGGATGACTACACCATCTGGCAATCGAGCAATGAGGGATTCACTTGGGAACAGAAATATCCTGAAGAACGGTTCCTGGGGTTCTACATGCACAGTCATTCCAATGAACGAGCTTATCTTATCACCAACTCTGCCAAATTCTTCTACACGACAGACTACGGTCGGTACTGGCACGCACAAGATCTACCTTCGCGTCCCAACACGTTCAACGTGCCGGTCCTTCAGTTCCAGCCCCGTGCGGACTACCTTATTTGGATCGGGGAGGTCGGGTGCGATGGCGGCGGTTCAGAAAGTTGCCATGTGCAAGCCCAATACACGCGCGACAACGGACGAAACTGGCAGCTCATCGATGATTACGTTCGCAATTGTGCCTGGGCACGCGACGAAGACCTTCTCGTTGACCCGAATCAGATTCTATGCGAGTCCTACGAAAACAAGCAAGGTTCTCAACGCTTCTTTGGAAAAGACGATACACCACAGCTTATATCGGGGAGGGATTACTACACAAAGAAAACAAAACTCTTCGACCACGTCGTCGGTTTTACCAAGTTCTCAGAATATCTTATTGTAGCTGAGGTAAGCTGCGCAGACCTTATATGCCACACGGATCTACTTGACCTTTATCTTAAAAGCACATTCCTATGAAGAATGCACTCGATCTCCAGGTTTCACTGGATGGCTTGACATTCGCGACCGGAAAATTCCCGGTTGGTATGCACCCCGACACTCATGTATGCCCAGTTGTATCTCCCGCTCGTTTTCTATTCATGGCTATGTCCAGGCATACACTATATTGGAATCAAGCACCGACTCTATCTTCCTGCATATGACTATGTCCGAATGGCCGAACCCCTATTGGGGCAACATCCTGAAGTCTAATTCCAACGGAACTTACTTTGGATTGTCCATAAAGAACGTGAACAGAAATGAGGCTGGTTATGCCGATTTCGAGAAGTTCGCTGGGTTGGATGGCATCGCGATGGTTAACATTGTAGCGAACCCGGATAATGCAACCTTGACAGGACAAAAGTTGCTTCAAACGAGGATTACCCACAATGACGGTGAGCGTTTTCGATATTCGTTGGATATTAACCTGGATTGCGGAATTTATAGGTGGTAGTTGGAAGCCGCTTGCACCACCGAAGGTGGATTCCCAGGAGAGGGAATATCCGTGCACATCAACTGTATGTTGCGTTCATCCCCTTTGCTTATTATGATGTTCATTTCTGCAGCAGTGTGCCCTTCATGTACACGGGTTCACGGAGCGTCGGGACGCACGGAACACGTACAGCAGCCCGAGTGTCATAGGCGTTGTTATGGCAGTTGGCAATGTCGGCAATGTCCTTGCTCCCTACACCGAGAGTGATACTTTCCTCTCCCGTGATGGTGGTTTTACATGGGAGGAAGTCCACAAGGATGCGCATCTCTGGGAATTTGGCGACTCTGGGGCAATCATTTTGATCGTCAATGACGAAGAGCCAACGGACCACGTCCTGTTCACTATAAACGAAGGCCTCACGTGGCGAGAGTACAAGTTTAGTAACGAGAGGTTGAGGATCCATACGATCATCTCGGCCCCCGAGGATATGAGCAGAAAATTCATGCTCCTTGGATCCGCACCTGGTTCTGCGTCATCAACGATTGTTCACATCGACTTTACGTCCCTGATTCACAAGCAATGTGAGTTCGCATTTTCGCACCACAGTAGCAAATTGATGAAGCTTTTTCTTTAGGTGTGTTGAACGAAGACGATCCGACTCATGACGACTTTGAGTTATGGAGTCCTAGTGAGGGGAGAACAGAAGCGTGTCTATTTGGTCGCCAAGTACCACTTTTCTTTCTCTTTTTGGTTGCGGACAAACTTGACCTCGACTGCAGACAATTTACAAACGTCGTAAGCGCGACGTCGAATGCGTTGTGGGCAAGGAGGCAAAACTGGTGCATGACATCAAGCGCAATTGTGCCTGTAGTGAGGAAGATTTCGAGTGGTAAGTCGGATTGCCTGCTATATTTTGGACACAATAACGTTATTTTGCAGTGAATGGAACTTTGTAAAGGATGAGGATGACAGATGCGTTCCAGTAACGGGGACTACGTCGCTCCCTAATGACGACTCTTGTCGCGATAACGAGGAATTTTGGTATGAACGAACCGCGTACCGAAAGGTCACCCACTCGAGTTGTGAGGGAGGTAATCGACTTGACCGTGGGATACAGCATCGCTGTCCAGGTATCCAGGGGCACAGCGCTCTCTTCTGGACTATGGTGTTGTTATTCCCCTTTGGAGTTACTGCGCTCCTCTCATGGTGGTGGTACAAGAAGAGTGGGCTCGCAAGAGGGTACGTTTTCACCTGTCATCCAGCCCCATGTGGCTCGCTGACACTGATGTGAACGCCACTATTCTATAGAACGATTCGACTCCCTGGAGACACCGCTCGGGCTTCAGGTGCACCCTCGGGCATGCTGGATACGCTGGCCTCTGTACCTTGGTTCCTCCTTGGACTGGCAGGTATCGCGTACGAGTATATTGCTTCTAATCTGGAATCTCTTTCTATGGGATACCGAGCACGTCGTGGGTACCGAGACTTGCCCATCGATGAGGATGCACAGATACTACGATTCGAGGACGAGGAATAGACGAGACGAGGTGATGATAGAAGGGGTTCCAAACCTGGTAGACACTCGATGGGGGTGTTTGATTCTCTTTAACTCATTGACAATTACTTTAAGCTAGGGTACCGTACTCGGGCGCAATGATCCTTTTCATGTTTCCTACTATCCTTTTTCCCAGCCCTATGTGCATTGTAAATATGTGTATTCTAGGGGTACTTGGCCAGCGACACAGAAGGTGAGGGATAAGATTATAGGCCGGTGGCGGCTGTACCGAGCCGCGCTCCCCGAGGTTGCTGTCGCGGAAAATTCAACGAGCTCTCTCATCTTCTCAATTTACACCGATTGCATCTTCCTCGACTCGCTTAAGTTGTTCGCGTCATCATTCGGCAAGGACTAGTTTCCATTGCCAAACGTACTATACTGTAGCTCGTATAATATTAGTACATACGTAATAGTCAATTCAATAGCAAGTCAATATACGGGATTGAACAAAATTTTACCTTGTATATATTGCAGTCTTGAGCGAATAATTTGGACTAGCATGGCTTTCACCTTCGTGTCCCTCACCCTCCTCTGGGTAGTCGCTGTAAACGCTACTTCTGGCTTCGTCTCGTCTCGGCAAGGTATCACTGCACTGACGGCTTCTCAGATCGACGCCCTCACCCCGTATGCCTACTTTGCGAGTGCCGCGTATTGCAACCCTTCAACGACACTCTCGTGGACTTGTGGGGGTGAAGATCATTCGTTCTGGACGTCCACCGTAACCCACCTGACACCTCTTTCCCTGAACAGTCAACTGTGCCGGTAATCCTGACTTCAAACCGGTGGCCTCAGGTGGGGATGGGAGTATCATTCAGTACTGTGAGTCCTGGACTAGATTCTTGCTAATCCCGTGGACTTGATACCTTTCGACAGGGTATGTTGGGTATGAGCCGAGTCTCGACACGGTCATCGTGGTACACGAAGGGACCGACGTTTTGAAGATGTGAGCTGGTCGCTTTCAACATGACTAACGTGTACTCAGCCACGACATGACAGAGTGCCCGTCGTCACCGACGTAAATGTCATTCTTGCTCCCCTGGATCCGGCGCTCTTCCCTGGGCTCCCTCCTGATATTCGCGTGCACAGCGGTTTCCAGGATGACCAGTCCGTGTATGTATCAGACATCACGGTTTTCATGGGAAATGCCACTCACCGTCGCGATAGGATGGCTTCAGTGATCCTTGCTTCAGTTCAAACGACTATGTCCAAGTATGGAACGAATTCAGTGACGTTGGTCGGCCACTCCCTCGGTGAGTCATGCAAATTCTGGGGAACTCTGCGATCAGCACTCGGTGCTCACAATATCATCTTACCATGCCATTTACACAGGTGCTGCGCTCTCTCTTCTCGACTCTGTTTACCTCCCACTCCATCTTCCCTCCGGAACGACCTTCCAGACCATCCTCTTTGGTCTTCCTCGCGTTGGCAATCAAGTGTTTGCAGACTACGTCGATGCTAACCTGCACGTCACGCATGTCAACAATTTGAAAGATCCCATCCCGATTTTGCCTGGAACGCTCATGGGTTACGTGCATCCTAGCGGCGAGGTGCACATCACAGAAACTGGGGAGTGGGCCGCGTGTCCCGGTAAGTCCCCATTAAAACTTGATAGTGCTGATTGCTAAGTCGGGGCGACACATCAGGTCAGGACAACCCAAGCGAGGAGTGCATTGTTGGTGACGTGCCCACTATTTTAGTGAGTGACCTGGCGAATCATTTCGGTCCATATCACGGCGTTCAGATGGACTCGAATTGCTTGGTGTGGTAGTGTATTGTGTTTGGGTTCTGAGGTGGAATTGGAACGTCTCGTTATCTCTGAGAAGTTAAACAGTTGTACGGCGATGAAAACTCACGATAAGGAGCTCGAACTGACAATCCAGTCCACTAGAAACAAACACTTGCACATCACGTCCTATGCCAAGATCAGTATCAGTCAAGTCGTTGGATGCAAGGTGATGGTTACGTTAATCTTTGAGACCCATGCGGTGCGAGCTCGGTATTTTCCGATCTCCCTTCTTCACCTGATCGATATACGCCACTGGACCGCTGTCTGGTGTCCACGAAGTTCGAGAAGCAACGTCACCCAAAATGATCCTGGACACGTTGGTAGGAAGACCCAGCTCCTGACCCGGTGATTGGTCGGACTCTTCGACGGTTCACACCGATCCCCAACTCGTTCAAGCTTTTCGGAAGCTGACTAGGAAAGACCCGTTAATCCAAATCGTGTCATACCTGCTCGCCAGGATAATCCCTTATAAGGCTTCCTCCGAGATGATGCGATAGACTGACACGCATCAACAGCCTGGCTGGGTGTCACTCAGAGTCGCCAGCATTTTCGTCACTGGCGTGATTGAATTGAAACTCAGGTAGCGTCATGGCCGCCGCATCAGGCATGTTCGAATTGTCTCCACTGCCGAGTAAGTAACTTTCTGACTAACGGCATACCTGTTCTTTAGTTGTTCGCACCATGTGCCGCCTCATTGATTTGAGGCGAGTCGCTCGATTTGAGTTCGGACTATCAGACAATCAATCTGGCTTCGGACCATTCGACGGGTCCGTTAGCATGGAAACATCTATAAAGTTCGATCTCCCACAACACGTTTACTGCCCACTTATTTTCTCGCAGCCATCATGCTAGTAAATATCATGACTTCTATCTTCATCGTTGCCCTCTTCGGGGTTGCTGCTGCGCAGGCTTCCTCTGCCTTGGTCTCGAGGCAAAGCATCACTGCCCTGGCCGCTTCTCAGATCAATTCCCTTACTCAGTACGCTTACTTCGCAAATGCTGCCTATTGCAACCCATCAACGACACTCTCGTGGACGTGTGGAGGTAAGACTAGTCCATACAGTCATTAACCAAGCATGATCCCTTCTCCTGGGCAGCCAACTGCGCCAACAACTCTGATTTTGAACCTGTCGCTTCGGGTGGAGACGGAATCGATATCCAATACTGTGAGATTCAGAGTCATAATATCATCTGTCGAGTGAAATCAACTGTTCCTGACAGGGTACGTTGGATATGAACCGAACCTTGGCGCGGTCATCGTGGCACATCAAGGAACTAACTCATCGGCCATGTGAATCGGTTGGCTTTGACAAAGCGACTTGTACTTAACTACAGTCACGACAGATTACCCCTCCTCACTGACGCGGACATCGTTCGTGGCAGTCTAGATTCGTCGCTCTTCCCTGGGATTTCCTCTGATATCACGGTGCACGAAGGCTTTCGAGATGACCAATCCAAGTACGTATCAGTATCATATCTGTATGCGAGATCAGAGCCAACCGGCAACAGGACAGCTTCAGATATTCTTTCCTCCGTTCAAACGACGATGTCCGAGTATGGAACAAGCTCCGTGACGTTGGTCGGCCACTCCCTGGGTCAGTGATACAAGCACTTGTGGATCAGCGGGTTGAAATTGGCATTTCATCTCATAATGCCAATGTACACAGGGGCTGCTCTCTCTCTACTCGACTCAGTTTATCTCCCCCTCCATCTTCCTTCAGGAACGACCTTCCAGACTATCGTCTTCGGTCTTCCCCGTATCGGCAATCAAGCATTCGCAGACTACGTCGACGCTAACTTGTATTTGACGCACGTTAACAATTTGAAGGATCCTATCCCGATTACACCTGGAATGTTTTTGGGCTATGTGCATCCTTCCGGGGAAGTCCATATTACGGAAACCAGCGATTGGATGGCTTGTCCCGGTACGTATCTCGCTTCATCACATGTGTCTGTGATGTATGATGAAAATAGGTCAAGACAACCCAAGCACGCAGTGCATCGTCGGCGATGTGCCTAACATTTTTGACAGTGACGAGGGGAACCACGATGGTCCTTACAATGGGGTCGAGATGAGCGCGGATTGCCCGACGTGATCATCGTGGGTTGCTGGCAATCCCATCGTCTTTCTTCACCTAGTTGATTCCGCATACACCCATATCACAAGTGATTAAACTTATTCCTCAAAGTCATCCGGACATCAGTCTAAGTATCGACAATCTCGTACACCATCCGCGGCATGAGATCGCACGTAAGGCGCACGTGTCTGAATCGATCGTCATAGGTTGCAGCATGGATGCTTCAACATCTATGTCGCATCTCATCGGATTTTTGCATCGTCAAGCAAGACATTTCTGATGTCATTTCGATTGCACTTTCGTGTCCTCTATCACATACGTCACGGCCCTTGTCTCCTGATAGTGGTGCAAGAACGGTGGGTTTGATGCGGGGGAAAAGGTTTTACCCACGCATTTACATCCATGACGAGTTGCAACCATTCGACTCCGGTGAACCGCTCGGGGGGATACCGGAGTTCAAGTGAGCCTCCGTATCTTGACAACCAGTCCGAACTTCGGATATATTTGTTGAAACACTTGCAGCTGGGCGTCTTCAGAATCGACATTTCATATGTCCAACAACGCGTCACCAGGCGGCCACGCACACGCTTTGGCCTGGTGCACCACGTGCAAGTGCGTAAAGCGCGTTTTTAATACTGATTGGTTGAGTTCTGGCAGAATACATCATCCGATGGTGGATACCGCCGATCGTCACGAGGAATAAGGTCGGTTCGTCTCATCCGCAGGATCATCGCATCTCTGAGACGCCACTACGCTCACCAACCAACAACTAGGGAACTTGCACCTCCCCCCGCCAGCGCGCTATTGACCGATCAACACTCGTTACAGTAAGCAGCCGCATCTTCAGACAAGTTCTTCCTGTTGGTAGTCCCGGGACTGAAACGTCTGCCTCACTGAGATTATGTCCACGTGTCTCTGCGTCACAACAGGCCCTTCTGTTCGAGTTGAATTTGATCGGTTCGGCGTAACGCTTGGCCATAAAATCCAATCCAGAGACAGTCGATCTCCCGGAACGCCTTCTACGGACTTGCTTGTCGCGATTCTGAGTTCTGCTCTTAGCAGGTGCCATGGCTTCTATCTTCATCGTTGCCCTCCTCTTGATCACTGCCGTGCAGGCTTCCCCTGCCTTGGCCTCGAGGGAGAGTATCACCACACTAACGACCTCTCAGGTGGACGCGCTCACAAAGTATGCCTACTTTTCAAATGCCGCCTATTGCAAACCGTCAACAACACTTTCATGGACTTGTGGGGGTAAATTTACTCCAGTCATACCTATTTTCCGAGCTGATACTATTTCCTCGCACAGTCGGCTGTACCAACAACCCTGACTTCAAACCTGTAGCGTCAGGTGGAGATGGAAGCCTTGTCCAATATTGTAAGATTCAAATTGGATTCTTTTTCGTTCATCGAGTCAACGAAATTGGTTCCTACCAGGGTACGTTGGATACGAGCCGAATCTCAACACGGTCATAGTGGCACATCAAGGAAGTATTTTATCTGATGTGTAAGTTGGTCAGCTTCGACGTCACGAATAATGCTCACCTGCAACACGACAGATTGCCTCTCCTCACCGACGTGGACATCCCTCTTGGCCATCTCGACTCGTCCCTCTTTCCTGGCCTTCCTTCCGACATTCGGGTACACAGTGGTTTCCGAAACGACCAATCCCAGTACGTACCAAAATGTCACATCTTGTATGTGGTTATCCGTAATGTCGTTCACAGAACGGCCTCAGTCATCCTTTCTTCTGTCAAAATGGCCATGTCCAAGTATGGAACCAACTCAGTGACCTTGGTTGGTCACTCCCTCGGTGAGCGCCCATGACGCAAATCCTCGAGATCAACGTGGTGTTGATCGGCGTTTCTCATCTTACCACATCACCGCCTCCGTGTACAGGTGCCGCGCTCTCTCTCCTCGATTCGATTCATCTCCATTTCCACCTTCCCTCCGGGACGACCCTCGAAACAGTCGTCTTTGGTCTTCCCCGCGTTGGCAACCAGGCGTTTGCGGACTACGTCGATGCCAATTTGCACCTCACGCACGTGAACAATCGGAAAGACCCCATTCCTATTGTACCTTGGACGTCCCTGGGCTACGTACATCCTTCTGGCGAGGTGCACATCACGGAAAGTGGGGCGTGGGTGACGTGTCCAGGTGAGTGGTCTACACGAGAGTGTCGTCACGGTCATGAAACGGGGGGAAAAAATAGATCAGGATAATCCAAGCACACAATGCATCGTTGGTGACGTTCCCAATATATTTGTTGGCAAAGTGGCCAACCACGACGGGCCTTACAACGGCGCCTCGATGACATCAGGCTGCTCGTCATGATAGACACGGTCCTGGCCAGTTAGCACTGTCTCGAAAGTGGAAATCATGAATTTGATTTTCCATTAATTTATCAGATACCATCCGACTTGGTTGAGGGACTCGTTTTTTACCAGGGCGGCAGTGAGAGCGCGGACTACGTGGAACAAGGTCAAGAAACGATTGTGGTCCATATCAATATTTTGGGCATATGCAGCTACTCCAAACGAGAATACGATATATCGACTCCAAGTAGCAAAGATATGAATGGATCATAGTAAATGTAACAGGAGAGTGGGACTAAGATGCCGATGTGGAGGATTAGGTGGGGTATAACGTAAGAGGCGAATGAAAAAGGTATAACATAAGTGTTGGCGCGACCCAGCGCGGTGTTTTGATGTTAGCAGGGGGCAGGGAGCGCATCGAGCACTCTTTTGCAGCTGCTTTAGTTTTCATCCATTGCATCATCAGCTGCGTCTTCTTGAGGGCTAGGAAGATCGGACAGTAGCTTGAAGGGCATTTTGGGAGTGTAGTCCGGACTAAGCATGATTGCTGAGGGTGGTGTCGGCGAAATAAGGTTCCCAGCGTTGTCGGTGTGTCGTGGCACGGCTACCAAGAGAGCGCTCTTGGCGTTCGGTGAAGTAGGAAGTGCAGGAAGGGGCGCGCTAGGCGGTGGTAAAAGGGGGTTAAGAGGTCGAATCATTCGGCGGATACTAGCGATACAGTTAGTACGCGTCCTGTATAGATTCGGAGTATACTTACCGCTTAGCTGCCTGGGGAATACCACCCATGCTTCCACTCCTTAGTCTGCCGAAGAGACTATTGTTCTCGGATGCTCCGTTCATGCTGACGGTAGCAGCACGATGACGCGTAGGAGACATGAGACCGGTTCGTTGGAGGGCTGCACCTGCGTTTCTGACAGGAGACCTGATGATAGCCATTGGGCTCGCCCCTATATTGAAGCTGGAGCGACGTTTGCGCATCCTAGGGCGTTCGGCGTTTGGAGCCTTGGGGCGTGGGCTCATCTGCCCATGAGGGGTCGGGGTTGGACTCAACTGACGGTCAATAGGTTCTGAAATAGCTATGGGTACGGGTGTTGTGCATCTAGCGATACGGGGTGCAAGAAGACCAGACGAGAAAAAGGCCGAATAGGTCGCCATCGTGGTCTAGCGCAAGTTCAAATCATCCCGTTACATAATCGTGTGCCATGTTCTTCATCGTAGGTCAACTCTGTGAACAGGTGTTTCTTATCATTAACCGTAATTACAGAAGGAATTGACGCACACAATCCTTCTGCATCCATCCTACTTTGGCCCTCGCATGCTCCAATTTTTGGAGTCCAAACTATATGCGGATGTCGAAGGCACATGTTCAGGAGCATTCGGATACATCATAGCCGTCGTTTCTATCCTCGATATAGGAAAAGGGATGGTCCTCAGCGGGAGCGGACAAGCCGAATTCATCACACGGTATCGCGCTATTGTGTTCAAGCCATTCAAAGGAGAAGTGGTAGATGGTGTAGTAAACAATGTCAACAAGGTGCGCAAGTCAGTCATGGCTTCTAGACACCCACATATATTTTGTAGATGGGATTCTTCGCCGATGTTGGGCCACTGCAGGTCTTCGTTTCGCATCAAGTAACATTATCGTCACGTCTACCTCTTCAAGTGCTTACTGCGTCTGTAGCTCATCCATCCGGATATGAAGTTCGACCCCAACTCGAATCCACCTTCATTTGCATCGGAAGATCAGGTATGAGAGCTCTTCTATCTTCAAATTTGGAATAGGTGTGACCGTCACAGATCATCGAGAAAAATACCCGTGTTCGACTAAAAATCGTAGGAACGCGTGTTGACGCGACAGAAATTGTGGGTCCTCTATGCGTGTACAACCACTCGTGCTCATTCCCTATTAGTTCGCTATTGGGACTATCAAAGAAGATCATCTTGGTGTTATAGACTGAGTTCATCTGTACTATCATCTGACCTGTTATTTTCGTGTGTGCAACAATACTCCTTTTTAGGCCTACCTTCTTCTACGGGCATCCTTGACAATCTCGCAGGCTGGGTGGCGATTTCACCTGTTGGAGTGGTGCAGTCATGCGTTGATTAGTAATACGGTAGAATGCCGCTACCAACTCACCCGCGGTTGACTCCCGTCGTGCGTTCGTCCACAACAATCGGTGTAGAAGGAAGAATGATACTTCCTTTCTCGATCTGC
>JBBPMD010000261.1:0-34289 GCA_038090095.1 Zangia roseola
TCCTAGAAGTAACATAAGAAGACACCTGTGTCGCTGTTGCATATACTACGGTGCTGTTTACATCTCTGTGTCAATTTGCAACTCGGGTGCAGTGATAATATTCGCTAACAGTGATACCTCTACAAGGTGCACTCCGACTGACGGACCGTACCCTGATAGTTCTTATCATGGACGCGGCAATGCTCCAAGCATACGCCACTTCCCGTGTACTAGCGTGAAACATGTCGCATCATTGACACGATGAGTCTACAAAGTAAATCTAACACGGTAAGCAATATTATCATGCTGTCTTGATCTCTCAATTCGATTCACCGTATTAATGCACCCGTCGTACTTCATCCAGTTGGAAAACATTGGTGTAGGTTGTTGCCTGATGAATGTGACGTCTCCGGCGGTCCCCGTTTCTGTTTCCCTTCTCGTTTGTCCCGTTTACAGCCCGGATTATCTGTGCATTTTAAGTGCTTCATTCAAAGACGTCCCCACCGTGACGCACATATATTTATGGTGAGATCAAAGTCAACTATAGCATATTGTCTCCGTCTCGTGAGCATGCGATAGCCATTACAATATCTATGGCGGCCAAGTCATCCTGACAAGAGCACGAATCGCTCAAATTAACAGATTGCCGTGATAAATGCGAAGCCCAAAAATAAGAGTAACACCATCTACCGTCTACGATTCAACGACTACAAGAAAATCGAAAGAGGTGCCCGTTATCTAACTGGGCGTGTAATTTAAGAATTCAAGGATAACTAAGAGGGGACCAGGACTCATACGCAAGCCAACGACTCCTCGTTCGAGTAAAATTCTGAAGCTTGACGGACAGGTATGTACCTTGTGCATCGTATATTCAACACTCCATTCAAAAGCTTGCCGGCTCAGTCCAGTTCTACACCGGACATAAGCAATGTAAGTTGATTTGCAACGATGCGTCTACACATACCGTACGGGGGCTGGCAGCAAGCTGGATTCCAGTGAGCGGAGGGAACGTTAAGTTCCACCAAATAAAACTCACCCTCGGGGATTGTGGTTCAGGATTGCGGTACTCATCTTCGTATTCCGCTCGAATCTTGGCGATGAGTTCCCTGATACATGATATTAATCACCTATGAGTAAATGCCAAGGCCACAGAGACACCCACGTGAGTGAATCGCGAAGATCTGCCCATGCGACATTCGGTTTTTCCTTTACAACGTCGATGAAGCACTGGGAACAAGGACTCGAATCAGCCAGGAAGTACAATCGGTTCCTAGAAACTCCACCTTTGTGAATGTCAGTTGTCGTTCACGATCGTCGTGTGCAAATTGTTGATCCCTGCAAGCAGACAAGGAAATCTAGGAAACGTCGGTCAACTCGAACACGGAATAAAATACTATCAGATGCGTACTACACTGAGCTCTCCAACTTCCTTCTTGTCCGATATTGGGGGAGCGCGCCATTTGGTACTAGTCCGCCTCGGGGGTGGTTGAATGTCGATAGCTTGGCCTTGATCTTTCTTACGCGTTTTCACTGCAATACCTGATCAACGCCGATTCTATATGCAGCGAGTGCAAACTAACAGAGGCTGACCATGGCAATTCCAACATCTGATTGATCTCAAAAGTTAGTGCGTAAGTTGTGATGTCAAGTAGCTGGTCGAGTTGACCTTTGAATAGCTGACCAGCACCTACACCCCACGCCCGCGAATATATATTTGGTTTATTACCCTTTTGCAGATCTTTTGATAAATGTCACACATGGAGATACCAAGGTGATTTCACCTATCACGTACCTAATAGATTTTCAGAATGGCAACAATCAAAGACCGCCTAGAAATGGCGTCAGCATCAAAGAGCTGAGTCGCGCAGAGCATACATACGACTAGTTTCGAGCCTTTCACCCTTTGGAGTGGCGTGATAAGGCGTTCGTGGAGGACCTAGTGGATATCGCATCAAATATCCTATGAACCTTGATGTACTTACATGGTCAACAATAAACTTCCCGTCTGCACAAACGATTTCTGCGGTAATGCCAACTTGAGCACGAATGTGAACCCAAGAATGGTACCCGCTTACCAGAATCTTTGCCATCTGCTCTCATACGCGCACGATCGCCGCCATCCTCTTCTAGACCGTGACCCGAGACTGAGAAATCTCCAGCTTCAGCCACGGCATTCTCACGTAGAATTCGACGACTTACAGTAGAAGGTGAGGTGGCAATCCTCTGGAACGTCGCTAGTTAGTCGCTTCATTTGTCGCAACTAGGAAATTTTTAGCAACTCCAAAGCGAAAGCAAAGGACCGCACAATTTTCTCGCGAGTTGGCCAAAGATGTTTTGGATGTCCCTTGGAGTCCATCATCAGGATAACGTTATCTGCTTGGTAGCCCCTGGCGGCTACATCGTGTCAGATGAAGTCATCCAGCGATTGAATTCGCACGTACTTATCAGATATTCTCGAAATGCCTGGGCATCTCGATGTGCAAAATCGAGATTAGACAAGGTGTCGGACTTGGTCCCAGCTTTACAGCTGACGTGCCGGACAGCAACGAGGAGAGCTCTCTTGTTTCCTAAAGGTTTGGACGCCGGCATGGCGATCGGATGGAACTGGAACAAGAGAAGGTTGTTGAGTGAATGGGGTGTAAGTCGAGGTAAGCGCTCTGCCCTCCTTCCGGGTATATATGTAGTCACAGTTTTGAGTCATTCCAGTGTCAACGCACTACAGCAAAATGCAGTCAAGAAGAGCGAAAAGGATCAAGGTCCGACAACAGGTGCGGCGAAAAAGCGTATCACAGGCACTGCTGTCATCTTCAGTGAATCGTCGTCCGCCGGCCGCATCAGATTGAAGAGGAAACTTACCCTCTATGGTTAGAGTAGGGCACAATTACGTCGAGGCCCGAGCTGAGCCTCGAATATGTCCCGCATGATGCGCCACGCACGGCACCGGCTAAGACCGCACAGGAGCGCGACAGAATCAGGGATAGCTGTGAGGAACGTTCCACAGGAAATTGGCGGGCTTCCATTGCGAGCGGGAACTCCGCGAGAATTCTTTATGAGCTGTAACTTGAATGACGTCCAAGAGCTCAGCGCTCTATGATGACGGATGGTGCTCAAGCTCAAGTGCCAGTGCTACTCAAGAGTAATCGAACGTCATGGATTGAGAACCGAATGCCGATCATTGATCCACGCTTGGTTTCCACGGTGCACTGGAAGAAGGAAGGCTGACTAGAATCAATAGAGGTTCAACTGCACAGCATTCGTTTGCGCCGGTGTTGATGATCAATCGATCATGGTGAGCGTAAATCAAATTCGAGGACGCAACACGCGCACATCTCTGAAAAGGCGAAAAGTAATGTAGAATTTTTTTTTCACAGAGCGAGAAGCGAATTCAAGGTAAGAAGTATCAGCATCACCCTGCGCATAAGCGGCTCGTCGACTTCGGAACCTGCAATTTCTATGCAAAACCGAGCGTACGTCCAGGAAACGGTAGAAACTTGCCTTTGAGCCAGTGGCCACGAACGGTTCCATCCTGTTGTTGATATTATGCCGGGCTCTTCAATTGAGATTGCCTTGCGTATGTGGACCGCTTATTGAGGGTGTACGCCAGGGGTCAAGTACGGAACAGTAACATAGCATATCATCGGTTCGACAGGGGTTCCATAAGTAAGATTGTCGGGTCAGATGTTCTCCTGAGTTGCATTTCCACCAAAAAACCCTTCCAAGAAAAAGGTCAGGTTAGCATGTACGTATTGCCCATGAAATCCCACTTACAGTACTGCGCCACCGTGAACTTGACGGCGATGCCTGAACCTTCGACGTTACATTCTGTCGGCGGCCGTCCCCCGTAATTTTGTACTCAGAAATCTGACTTGCCAAATCGCCGTAGATGTCCCTGACGATCAATGTTCACAGTCGAGTTCAGGTCCCTGATTGTGACACCCATGACGTGGGCATTCGGATTACCAGCGGTACGACCGAAGGAAGTAAAGTCCCACCTGGGGAAGAACCCTTTTACTGCCGGGGCGGGGGCGAACATGTGCTGCCCAAGGACGACGGGATTTTTGACAGCAAGTGTGGAAACGACCACGTCCCGAGGGGTCGCAGTAGATCCCACCACCCACAATACACGATCTCGGAAACAATATCAAAGGTGGCGGTCCCATACAGACGAGAGATGTCAGAGTTCCGCAACTGTTCCAGCTGACTTGACGTGAAGGTCAGTCTCTGGCCAACGGCGACCATCGTCCAGAAAACTCACTCGTAGGCGGTCCCATTACGCAGTCCCGACCCCGAGCGATGAAGCTTGGCGAGGAGTCGGGTGCTATCAACTCGGTCTGGTTGTCAGGGACCTGGAGCCTGGCGCTGGACAAACTACAGTCTGCGCCAAAATACGCCAGTGGACCGCACGTGCAGACGTCAGGAAAAGGGCCGCGAAGAGTAGGGTGGTCCAGGTAAACATTCAAGGAGTTTGAGAAACCAAAGTTCGAAAATCGAGAAGTATGTAACTTTTGTGTCAAGCCCAGGATGACCCTTGGAGATATAGGGCGACCTTTTTACTATGACTGAGTCACATCCATGAATTTGAAGGTACCTGGGAACAAATTGAAACGAGTGTGGGATGTCCGACCTAGCCTGAAACAGCCTGCACATGTCTACCGCTCCACGACTTCCATCCGTACTCAAGTCAAGACCTGCAACCCAAGACGGTGAGAAAACAGTCTCTATCGTGTATACATTCAACTGTTTTCTTTAGCAACGACCGTCCAGAAAGATGTGGATGTAGGCCATGGCTGGGTGACATCTCCGTCAGAGTACGTTTCCGTCGCTCCCCATCTGCAGCGTTGCTAAGTCCACGTAGAACGCCAATATTTATTTGCGCATTTCAAGGTACTATCAAATGCGATCGTGCCGCGTTGGTGCCCTGCTGACAGGCCCAAGACTGTAACAGATTGTTCCCGTCTCGTGAGCGAGTCATGCTCCATCGCAAGCGCGACCATGATTCAGAGGACGACCGAGACATTCTCACATGGAACGAGTAACAATCCCACTTCATTGCCATGTACATACTACTGGACAATCACTCGTATCCTTTACCGCTTCTCTGCTTTACCCTCTTCGGCTTCTTGTGATTCTTCTTCCCAAATCCTTCTCCCCCTACTGTAGCAATCCTCCCCGGATCGAGCAAGGTGCCATCATTCGCTACCATATTTTGGTGTGGATATACCTTTCCCCTTGTGAACTCGTGTCCATGCCGCGCAGACCCTTGTACAAACGGACGCGTCGAAATTGAAGCATCTCCCGCGAAGAACTCTGTGTCCAATGCTAGCGATTTCGCACCGCTGGCGCGGGCCATCAAAACAGAATCATGACCCAATGAGACCATGGGCGAAGGGGCGGGGGCGGCAGCAACGTATGTGTCAGAACCTTTAGTGACACGTGTAACAGGCGCTCGTTTCTTCCCCATCGCGCGAAGACGTGACAACTCGTGCGTCCGTTGGTTGAACGACTCCTCTGACACTCCTGGAGGCGGGTGACAGAACAGGAGTTTACCGTTCACGTAGTCTTTGAGGATGTACCTTGCGGCCCTCGCTTCGTCCGGATTCCCCTGCCCCGAACGCATGAAACCTCGTGCGACTGCCCGGCGCGCATACACGTCAATAAAATAACTGATCGTTCGAAAGGCGCCACATACTGGCATAAGCGATCAACAGATCCTCCGCCGTCACATTCCCATCCCCACCTTCCTCGACGATTTTCACTTTGATACTCAGACCATACAGCGCCTCCAGAACACTCTTTGGTATCCTCTTCACGACGAGGGCAACTGGTCCCGTATGTTCTCGCATCTGATCGATGGGTAGCACGCCATCGCAAACCAGTGCTGCCTTCGTCGTTGCGAACTGCGGGAAAACCAGACCCGGGCAATCACATAAGACGATGGTTGGAGAAAGGTGAATTGTTTGGAAATGCTTGGTCTTGCCTGGCGTGGAGGAAACGCTGACTTTCTTCTCTCCGAGAAGAGCGTTGATCGTACTTGATTTCCCGACGTTGGGATAACCAACGAGGCCCACGACGAGTTTTGTTGATGGTTCACCAGAAGGACCTTTAAAATCTAGAATGTTGTTAACTAAAAGTTTAAGAGGGAAGAAACCATCGCGTACTAGAAAGATCGGGTGCAGCAGAGATAAATAAATCCTCGAGTTCCAACACACTGAGAACTTTTGTCCTCGGATCCCGCCCATCGGGAGTGTCTTCTTCTGTAGGCACATATTGAAATCTGTCATCATCGGATTCTGATTCTATATCGGAGTCTGGTGGCATCTCGTCTTCTTCATCGTGGCCATCCGGAGTATGTGGTCCATCGGAGTCAGATGACGATTCCGGTTCAACAGTCGCATTGGAGTCAGGTCTCGGTTGGTCCCCGACCGCTTCCAACCGTTGTTGTGAAGTACTGGATTCCGTTTCGCGCCGTGCCAAAGCTTCACGTCGTGCCCGCTGTAAAACCGCAGCATTGGCGGCCGAGAAGAACGCAAACCGGATACCTTGTTCGTCAAAATAGTCGGCCCATACTCGTCTACGGTTCCACAGCAGAAGTGAGTGTACGAACTAACGAGGATCAACCATGGCTTACCTTTGTGTCGCAGTCAATAGATCAGCCTTGTTTACTAACAGCAAGCTTTTCCTGAGCCCTTTCCCGGTACCTGCCTCACCCTCTGCTCCCTCTACGTCCTGCACATAAGATTCGAGATCCTCGCATCGAAATTTGAGAGGATTGCGTGCATCGACGATCTGTACCACGAGATGGGAACGCTCGAGTACTCGCCAGAGCTGGCGCCACACTTCGATATTGCGTTCAAAAGGCGTAAGGAGGAACTTTTCTTCCTCTTGTAGCCTGTCAAGATTCAACAGAAGCGGGTAAGCGTGAGCACCGCGATCCTCAGACCAAACGAGAAAGGATAGAGGATGTACATACTGAGCCAGCCCTCTTCTCCATTCCAAGAATGCGTCCTTTTCCTGTCGATCTAGCTGGGTAGTGGTTATACTCTTTGTCCAGGGCGGCCTTCTGGGTACTCTGAGACGCTGTATGTTTGCCTGATGTTTCCTCAGCGTAGACTGTTCCTCCGCCTCCGTGAGAAGATACGGATTCTGATTCGATGTCGATTGTATGATCTTAATGTTGCGACGCTCTGGATAAGGTCACTCGTATGAGCTGTCAGGATCAAGGAAGCGTAAACCGAGAGATCAATCTCCCCATACCGGCTGTAAATTCGGTGCCAGCCAACTGAGCGGTGCTCAGGAACTCATCGAGATCCCGTTCTTGCGTGACGGATTTTAGACGAGATGTTGAGTCTACATCGGTGGTATACTGTGATTCAAAGGTCAATGTGAGTAGAGAAATACGAGTAGGACAGTTCCAAGGGGCGTACAAGGCCTGATTCCTGCCTCTCACGAGCATCTTTCACTTTGCGGTTAATAATCGCTCGACCAAGGCCAGAAGGATTCTGATTTTTCTGCCTTGGGGGCTACACAGAAGTATGTTCTATTCGACAGTCATTGAATATGGAATCCAGACTCACCATTGGTTGAATAGCGGGAATGAGTAGTGAATACAATGGACGAAGAGATCTAATGCAGGCCAACTGGGTGCTGATTAAGAGTCTGATGATGACTTATCTAGGAAGGATCCCTACAGGGAACACATTCACAACCCAGATACAGATATTCATTCCATCAGTAACGACAGCATCACGACAGATAGTCAATGTGAAGGACACAAGTTACTACATTTGCGGCTAGGGTACATCTATTAGAAACCACGGCAGGTCTCTCGCAGGGTCAGTGTAGTAAATAGATATTGTCAAGCTTCATATGCTACGAACGCGCCAGAAACACCTCAAAGTATGCCGTATACTCATCCGGCGTCATAAGCTCTTGGTCTTCCTCTGTGATATGTGAAAAGGGTTTCTTTACGCCATTGACTAGAGAAAAGAAATAAGTGACCAAGTTCAATGAGCCATCAAAGGAGTGATCGTACCAGAGATCAGGGGTTCATCAGCAGCATGTCCGATTTCGGCTTCCTGGCGACTCTGCCCATTGAGATCAGAGGCCTCGGATTCTAGTTTCGCCACTTTCTTTGCAGCAACGCCCTCGTCGTTCTCTGAACGGGATCTTTTTCGGTACCCGTTGAGCATTTCATGTTGGATCGAATGCTTCGGTTCTTCCTCCTCTTCCAGCTCCTCGCTCCCCAGCCCCGATGGTGTTGCTTGAGTAGAAGCTGCGTTCGAAGCAGCTAATGAAGCATAATATTGCTCATAATCTATTCCAGGTATGAGTGAAGAAGGGACGTTGAGTTCGTTCGACTTACAATCCGCCTCAGTGTTGATTTCCGGTTTGACGTCTTCAACTGGCTGGGAAGCCTGAGGCAATCGTGACGGGCCAACAGTGCCCAAACCCTTCAGCGACTCATCGCCCGAAGGTAATGTGGGTTGTCCAGTCACTGTCCGGGAATTCTCTTGAATCCCGAGAGCCGTGAGGTCTCCCGTGATGGTACTCTTGAGATGCCATGCGGGAAGAAGGTTCTGTTGCCGTTTCGCTGCTGCCTCTGCATCGCGTTCTTGTCGCCTTGTCGCCTCGTCTTTGTCCAATGACATGACGATGCCAACACCTTCGTCTTGTCGACCACCGCCAGAGGAACCGGCGACTTTTAGACCGGAAGACTGACCAGACTTCTGCTTCTCCGGATCGACGGCATTGTTTTTTATCCATGATGGCACATCCAGTCTGCAAGGGTAATGGTAATCAGGAGAGTTTCCGACGGGAGACAGAACGGGAGCTGACGCAGGAAGAACCATGGATTCCGTTTTCCGTAAACCCTCAATAACGAAACGCATCGCGCGGTTGAAGCGTTGCATTCGATCCTGGCTCCCTTTCACGGATTCCGCATTTTCGTTGTCGATCACCTCTCCGTGGCAAATCTCGCAGATGAATATTCCTTTGGCGAAATCCATGAGCCTGTCCACTTCCAAAGGCGTGTAGGATTTTCCACATTGTGGACAGATGTATCCTTTATTGTCTAATTCCTATCGGGAAAAGAGTGCGATTAGGGTGGAGAACCAATGCGACTCGAAAGATGAAGACGGACATTCCGAAGGCCAGAATCGATTATCCTGCGCATCTCGGCAATTCGCCACTTGACCACATCACAGAAGTGCTTGTAATCGATATAATAGTATTGCTTGCCTACGGACCGCTGTGCACCCTCTTTGAGTTCGTTCTGGCGGTAACTAGAACAGCCGAGGTCAGAAGCGGGAAATTATAAAGGTGTGCGACTTACACGTGCACTAGACGGTCATTCCCCAGGACAGCCATCAACTTGTTCAGTTCTTTGGCCTGAAGACCCATTCGTCCGGCCAAATCGTCATCTTTAAGACTGCAGTTCTCAACGTGTCGCGCGAAGTTGCGAGGAAAACGATGGAGGTAATATTCAGCAGGAGGTCGGAAAGCTCCATGTCTCTACTATGTAAATACTTACACAGGGTGGCGAGCAAGTTGATCCAAGATGATGATATATTTTGGGTCGTAAAATCCACGTGCGACGTGCTGAACGAGGAGACGGAGTGTCTCTTGTTCTTCCTTCGTGGCCATCCCAAACACCCCGCCGCGCCACTATGAGCGTGCAAAGACCCAAGAATGCGCCTTTTGCTCCGAAATGTTGCCTTGTGTCGAGCGGAACGTTGGAAACAAAGACAGAGGCAAAGTTCGACATTGACTCGGTTGGCACGAGAAATGGTTTTGGCGGCTTACGTCAGACACTCACAACTCTTTCCAACCAATCTAACGGAATGGTATCGGGCCTTGGAGGAGCATTGTTGATGCGGCGTAGGTGTCATGTACTCCTTATATCTTAGATTCCGGACTTGCTATTCATTTGTCCCGAGTAGAAATGACACGCTCCGATCATATCCGTCAAGTACCACCGCATCGACATTTTTGATGTATGACGATAAACAGCCGTGGTGGGGTGAGATTTACAGTCCTGTTCCAACTGGTCATCCCTACCTGGAGTGATTTGTGGAGGGAGCAAGAGATTGGAGCTATATTCTCAATCGTAATTCAGAACAATATAGTACTGCACCGTTCACTGATTCGACTGTGATTTCGACCAAAAGCAAGTCCAGCTATGGGAGCCACCTTCCAAAGCTTAAAATTTGGCCGAAGGTTTACGATCAACTTGCGGACCAAAGGTGAAGGAATACCATGTTCATGAGTTATAGCCTATGTCAGCTAACGTTTTCGGCACAGGAAGCAGTTGGGATCGCTTCACTGACATTCAGTGAGTTTGATGTCATTAGTTCAGTCGTAACCCGCGACACAACGCTCGTTCGTAGTCCTACCACAGGATCCGCTCTTTTAACTTCGTCTCGAAGTCCGTTCGAATATGCGGATAGGAGACTCCTATCCAAATCATTCTGACGTCAGAGTGATCCCTTCAGGAGCATATAAACCACAACGACGGTTAATCCTCTAATCCTCTTCCACAGCCAAGAATAATATGTCCGCGCGCATTGTTACAGTCTTTGGTGCCACTGGTAAACAAGGTACCCCTTCGTCGTCTCTGCTCTATACGTCCAAGCTCCACAATTCTTGTAGGTTCCTCCGTCGTTAAGGCGTTGCTCGCGGACGGGACATTCACTCCGAGGGCGGTGACACGCGACCCCAATTCGGAGAAGGCGCTGGGAATCAAGCAACTCGGTGCTCAGGTCGTACAAGGTGATCTCTGGGATGTGGAATCTATCAAGAATGCCATGAACGGCGCGGAGGGCGTATTTGGGGTAACGTTACCCCTTTCTTCTCGTATTCCACGTAGCTCAATATCGCCCAGGTCACTAATTACTATGATCCCAAGAACTTGGCTCAAGGCAAAGCTAACGAATTGGCTATGGGAAAGAACCTGATAGACGCGGCCACCGCAGTCGAAGTCAAGTTCTTTGTTTGGAGGTACTCTAGCGCATTTTTCTGAGATTGCACCGTGTCCAATACTGATCTCAGCTCCCTCCCCAACTGCACTCAACTTTCAAACGGGAAATACCGTAACGTGCCCCATTTTGACAGTAAGTTGTTTCTTTGCATGTGGTATCTCACGCGTGAGTCATTCCCTGGTTAGACAAAGCCAATGTTGAAGACTATCTTCGAGATAGTCAGCTCCCACATGCAATCCTTCACACGGGTATGTCTAAATGTATTTCAAGTAAAACAGTGTTTGAAGCAGCGTAGGATGGTTCGCCGAGAATACATTCATGTCAGTAGTTCCAGATAAACCTGCATATTGTTCTGGGGCTGATTTATAGTTGCTGCGTCAAGCTACCACTGTCTGACTCTATCGCCGGATTCATCATCCTACGAGCTTACTATTCCGAAGTATAATCCAAACAGCCCACAATATTTCACCTGGATTGCACGCGACCTCGGTCAATGCATGCTTGCACTCCTCAAGCACTACAAGGACAGCTCAGCAGACATCCTCGGGCAAACCTTTTATGCAGTTGGCGACAAGATGACTTACACAGGCTATGCTAAAGTAATCGAGAAAGGTGGTGTAACACAGTTTGCAAGCTCAATACTTTGATACTGATTCCCGCGGATGCAGCAATCGGGAAGCCTGTTCGATTTGTGAGCGGTGGATCCAGCGGAATGGAGGTGAGGGTTGCTCGTATGACTCACTTTCAGTGACCGATCACAATCGTTCAATTCACCCAGGAAATCGATGAAATGGTATGTATGCTGGTTATGAAGTAATAATGTCTCACCCCAGTTGTAGTATGAATTTCAATCCGAGTTCGGCTTGTACCCGCACGCTGTCGTTCCCGATCCTCGTCTGGAGCGCTTCGGGGTGAAATTCCATGGAAACGCCGCGTTTGCCGAGGAGGAATTGAAGAAGAGATATGTTTAAAGCCGTTCTTTCAGTAAAATGTCATGGCCTATGATTTGAAGGTGGTCATCTTCCCAGGAGCCTTGAAGCTTGAAGTAGTCAAAAACTAGTTATTCTGCATGCTTATGCCGCTGTGTACTATAGTGACCCGTCCTAATGGAATCGGAATGTTCTGCAAATCACCGAGTGGGCGGGTTGACGCTGGGAGGCGTGCATCCGAAAGCCCATTGAAACTGGTCTATATTCTAGCTTTCCCCTGCTTTCTCTGTTGGTAGCATATCCTGTCGAACGACCCTCTCGCTATTCAGGACTGGTCAGTCGCTAAAGCTAAAGCTCTGCTATGTATTAGGGTGATACATGTGGACGAGACGCCGGGAAACTTTTGTACAATGAAAATACAGATCTACACGTCACCGTGATCATCCATCATCCAGCGAAATAGTCAACGGCCGATCAAGTGGACCATGATGATATACCCTCCCATTCGGGTTCATACGCGCAGCATCCCATAGCTTCGAAAAACCTGTTCCGATCTCCTTCCCTCCTGCACAGCACGCTGTTACCAGCACCCATACACTTGCCATCTGCACAACGCTGACTCCCGCCATTCGGACTGACCACCTGAAAACCAACGGAAGAGCCCGGAAGACTAGATGGATCTGCAAGGCACCCTTTTCCTGGATCACGCCGCAGGGGAGGCAGCAGGCAGGGTAACGTCGTCGGGTCAGAGGCGTAATTGTAGATACGCATACGTTGCGCAGACGAAAGAGAAGGTGCTAGTAGTCCGAGAATATATAGTTTAAGTTCGATAGGTAGAGCGTAGAAAGGGAATAGTGATGTGGCAGTCCGTAAAGGTGGGGATGTTGGTCGGCAAGGGGACCCATTTGTTAGTGACGACTTGGAATGCATGAGCAACGGCCGGGAATATCTCAAGAGGATAAGAGCTTCCTTCTCCGTTTGTCGCTTCCAGTAGGTATTTCGCATGAGAATTCTTTGGAGGGCGCGTTCCGCGTCTTTCATCCCCTCCTCCGTTTCTCGGCCGCTTGATATATCAACATCCGAGGGACGCCGAGTAATAAGCATATCGGTATCTGGCAAGGCGGGCGACGCGACGAGCTGATTAGCATATATCTCCACCTTTGTGATACCCCAATTTCCTCGTTCGATGGCTCGAATTATTTCCCAAATTCCGTTTACTCCAAGGCTATTCCCACTGCATTTGAATATTTGAAGATGACACGCCCCGTCATCGTTCCTGTGCGGATTCCCGGAAATCCAGGCACCAATCGCCGGCGCGCTACAAGCAGTTAGGCCGACAGTATTGATGTGCAGTTCGTGGAGGTGACGCGAACGAAGGTACGGAAGGAAATGCTCCACAAATGCATCACCTAAGTGATTATTCGAGAGAGATAGAAATCGAAGGCGGGAGTCGTTTATGGCGCATGCCAGGGACGAGAGAGCTGCGGGGTCCGGAAGAAGCGCATTCTGAAACCGAGATGTAAAAAAAAACACGAGGACGACAGAAATACTATGAGCACGAACACTGGCCAGCCATAGCGCCCTCAATGCCTCGTTTCCTCGAAGGTAGTCCGAAATCGCTCGTAATCCCTTGCAACCGAGGTTTGTAGAATTCAGACAGATCTCAGTCAACACAATTCGATGCTTGGAACCAGCTGAGGAGCAGAGGTAGTTGAATAAGAGAGATATTCCATCGTCGCCTAGCTGATTATGATTCAATGACAATTTGGTGACCGCAAGACGTTGGGTAGTCAGTTGGGAGACGATCTTCTGTGCACCTTAATGATACATATAACATAAGGTATGCGAACCCGCGGCGAATAACTTTCAGGAACATACCTGCAGTCCCGTGCAGTCCTTCGTCTTTGCGGTTCAAGTGAGAGCGACTAGGCAGTGGAACAGCCTGCATTTTGGGAGCGGACAGACGGGCGGGAATCGTATTCAATGACACCTGTGGTTCCATTTACGGTTCCTTGTGCCAGTGAACGTCGTGATTTCAGGGCAGTGAACCTGTTACTCCCCGGTAGAGAAAGAGGTATGTGTAAAGTGACCAACGCGGACGAAATAACGACCTGGTACGTACAAATTGGACCTGATTAGAAGGTCTCGAGCAGTCAGCGACGCCAGTTGCCCCAGTAGGAAAAGCGAGTTGAGTGGTTACAAATCAGTCAACTCCTGTCAACCAGCGCACAGTGGAGCCAGAAATATGCGTGGTATCACGCGTAAGAGGTATGAAAGACGATACAAGAAATGTAGTACGAGGAGATGAACGTGTTGGAAAGAAAGGTATTCAGTCGAGTGGTATCTGATAACCAATGCATAGTTGTTACATAAACCAGAACACGTCATCTTATCTCGGTCCCTGTCAATGCTGCATGGGGGCCGACGTGAGAATGGGTCTCGGAACCGCCGCTCGGTAGACTGAGAACCATGGTCGGCATGGTATAGCTCTCTGCGGAATGGGATTCAGGTATGGTAGATCTTCTGAAGAACAGCGTAACGAGCCGCTGCAAGTGGTCGAGCCTAGGGATACCGAAGGACACTCCCCCATCAGTTCCTTCGCTCTCCACATACTTCGGATCACGCTGGAACCACCAATGTTGACACCTGTTTCGAGTAGTCCAGATGCACCATGCAATCAAGAGCATTACCACGAAGATGAATGCTCCTGCGCCACCGCGCCAACCCACATGGCCTGGATACGACCACTGAATCGAAAAAGCCACGAAGAAAAGGATCATGCTGCACCAGAATGATTAACGCAGTCTCCCGCCTACAACATCCAGGACACTTACCCCCACATGAGGAAAGAATGCGGTAGACTATAAATGATGGCGAGAATCTCGAGGCCATGTTTTCCATGCCACATTCCATCCAAAAATTTAGCCTATTCTAAATCAGAGATATCTCATACGATGAAAAGTCATGGTGGACTGACAGCTTCCAGTGGGGTACTCCTTGCTTCCGTGCGCCTATGGCCCATGAAAACCAAACCGAGAATGATGCTCGCCATGCAGGTTACCAACGACGTATAAGTGAGGAATTGCTGAGCTGAGGACCCCGAGCCCAACACTTGAAGAAACGCAACATTGGCGTTTAAAAGGACCGTTGCCTGTACATAGGTTAGTTATCTCACGCAGCAACCGTGAGTCTGGTTTACTCACGAGTACACTGGTTTCTTGGAGTTCAGCATTGAGCTTGTCGACGAACTTGCTCCAGGTCTCTCCGTTCACAATATCGTCTACGTAGATTTTGTGCAACTGCCGCACGTTGTGCACGGGTGTCATGAATAAAAACGGTGCAATTATCATCATGAGTGGCGAAGGATGATATCGCCAGCCATAGATCGTTTGGTCAAGATCAAGGCGGGCACAATCTTCCCCGTGAAAGTGGAGGAAGTAGACGTGATCTGAAATTATGAACAAAGGACCTCGGAAGGCAAAATACAAACGTACAAAACTCCCACATGATTCGACCTGTGGAGCATTAGTGAGCTTGGTATAAAATGGTGAATGAAATCCAATGTACCTATGATGATCGCGCAGTGCCCATGTCCGTCTGGTTTGCTAGCTGAGTGACAAGATGTGAGTAAGTGTGATAACTAATAGAATAGCCTACGCACGATCAATTTTCTTAATGAGAGATAAACGACTCTTTAGCTCCTTGGCATTGAGAGGGGAAGTCGGCTTTTTCGATGTCAGGTGATCTATATAATGATTGAATACACGCTCAGGAACGGGGACGAAATACCCACCACATATACCGTGAAGAATCGTATTCACAACCTCATCTTTCAGATCTTCAGTTACTAGTGCGTTACAGAAGCTGGGGTAGAGATTCCAGTGACGCCTGAAATGCCTTTAGTTCATCGATGTGTCATGTACACGCGACTAAAAATGAAGGAAAACAACAGTGTCTCAGGTTAGGGTATATTGACTCATTACGGAGCGGAATGACGCACATGACACACCAATAATGTGCTTGAACGGCCAGACCTAGTGGATTCGAAATCATTTAGCAAACCCACGGAAGAGTCAGCAGCTGAACTCCACCTTTGTGAGGGGTCGAGAGGGTGCCTCTACAATCCTTGAACATCTCTTCCGCTTCCCATTCGTCCAACCAAAACAAGCTCCTGGTTCCTGGATTCACGAAATAATAACAGCACATCACCCCTTTGTTGTCGATCTTGGGTTCCAAAACCAATTGCACTTCGCCAATCTTCAGTGATCCGGAGAGGCCTCCCTTCTCGATTTCGATCTTCAGCTCCGAGAATAAATACGTCCGGAAGTACTCGATATCTTCATGAAGTTCGGGATCACATATGTTCACTTCTGTGAACGTTTTCTACGGGTCTATACATGAGATCACTGACAACAATGCCATTCGTATTGACTGACCGTGTCGTCATGCGCGAAGAAAAGGGCACCTTCCGGGTGCCGGTGAGCTGTCCACCCCTCTGGGACTTCTCTGGAAGGTACAGGTCAAGAAAAGAAGTTATTCTCGCGGCAATAAAACGAACTGCGGCGTCTTGGGGTACTCGAGCCTCATCGCTTCAATTGTGTAATCGCATCCGGATGGAGATCTGTTGCATCATGTGAACCTCAGATACACAGCCCATTCCATGCACCATACCTAGTCCTACCACGTTCATATCGGAGTACACCCCTAGCTGACATCGGGGCGAAACGGTATCCACACTGACTCGTATCGTCCATGTCCGGCGGGGCAATACTGTTTTCGAACGCAGCAACGTCACTTAGTTCACCCCTTTGCAGCGTGGTAGAAGATGAAGAACCGAGGATTGACACGTTTTGGAGGGATATCGGAACGTGAACATGAGCAGGTGGACCATGATGCTCTCGATATGATGCCCGCCCAGTCGAACGTGTAGAGGTATGAGACATTCGAGAAACGGACATCCGAGAAGGTGATCTAATTGATAAGGACGATGTTTGATGATCTGGGTTTGGGGAAGGAGATGGGTGCGTATGAATGTCCGAGCTCAGTATGTGACTATTGTGGGCATTCGTACTGAGGCCCGTCCCGGAGAAGCAATTATCCATAATACGAGATGTATCGTGGCTGATTGGATCGGGTTCATCGTGGATTGCAGTCTCGTCAGTATTAATGTTCCATGCAGGGGCATCTCGCGAATGGCGCCTTGCAGGAGTGGGTGGGACAAGATGTCCACCAGATCGACTTCTTTCAGTGATGTAGGGCAAGTCTGTGTGAGAATGCCAGCCACGTCCAAGAGTATCAAGAGGTCCAGGCGGAGGGAGGTTCATGGGATGGACGATGCCATCATCTAGAGTGGCTGGTGAGGGGGCTGATCCTCCACGCTGGCAGAGCGTTTGACTGTGCGGGTTTGAAGTACGTGTCCCCCGTAGGAGGGAAGAGAGGAATGCGAACAGCGGCTTGATCAGCCTATACGGCGTCCGCGTCAACCCTCGGAAAGATACAAAGAATCTGAGGAAACGACTCAAGGATTGAGTCAACAGCTGCCTTAATGTCGAGAAAGACATATGAGGGCCGAAAGGTGAATGAGCCTGCGAAGACTCTTTTGAGGGTGGGGATGGGGGAGTGCGGTCAATGCAGAGGGGATACGGCATGGAAGACATGCACCCCCAACCTTATGGCGAATTTGGTACTTCCTGTGTACTTACGGTCTCATAAGTCTGAGAAGCCGATTGGTCACATAAACGTGTACACAGCTCCGAGCGGACGCCACCAGCAAAGACTGAACGCAGCAATTTTGAACAATTCTCATACTGAAGATATCGTCGTAGAAGAGGAGTAAGCGCTAGTAAACATTTGTCCAAACGGGGGTGCACAGCTATCTTGGACTCTAGGGAAAAGTATGGGCAGCGTCAAAGATCGATACGAAAGATGATACAAAAAACACAGCAACGCATGCGGAAAGGGAGAAAGAAGCAGTGTTTCGAAGTAGTATTCAATTATCAGCTAATGCTGTTGCACGACCCAGAACACGATGCCATCATCATGATTTTGCATGCCGGTGACTAGTCTGCGTGAGAGTGGGGCTAAGAGCCGCTACTCCAGCAGGAGTCACTCTGGCCTACATAGGATAACTCTCTTGAGATGTGGCGCGCGTTCGAGAGAGTGATGTTGTGAGCCAACGAAGGTAATGGCTAAATCCAGCGAAACGGAAAGGCGTAGCGTTATCACCCCCTTCCCCTTCAACTTCTTCGACATTCGCCCCCGGATCGGGCTGGAACCACCAGTAGTTGCATCTGTCTTGAGTAGCCCAGATGCACCATCCAAGCAGAAACATTGCTGTGAAAATGAATGTTCCCGCGCTAGCGCGCCATGTCGTATGACCCGGATGAGACCATTGGATTGAAAACGCCGCGAAGAAGAGGATCATGCTTCATAATAATGGTCAGGGTATTTTATGACCGAGAACACCCAGAACACTTACCCCCACAGGAGGAAAGAATGCGGTAGACTGTAAATGATGGCGAGATTCTCGAGGCCATGTTTTCTATGCCATATTCCATCCAAAAATGTGGCCTATTCCAATCAGAGATGTTGTACACAACGAAACTCAGTGGACTGACAACTTCCGATGGGGTACTCCTTGCTTCCGTGCGCCTATGGCCCATGAAGACCAAACCAAGGATAATGCTCGCCACGCTTGCTACTAATGACATATATGTAAGGAATTGCTGAGATGAGGGCGCCGCGCCTAATACTTGAAGAAATGCGACATTGGCATTCAACAGGACAGTCGCCTGGACACTGATTAGTCGCCTTGTTCAGAAATCAGGGGATCGGTCTGCTCACGAGAACAGTAGTTTCTTGGAGTTCACTACTCAGCTTGGCGACAAACGTGTTCCAAGTTTCTCTGTTCACGATGTCGTCGACATAGATTCTGTGTAATAACCGCACATTGTGCACAGGTGTCATGAATAGCAACGGTGCAACTGTCGACATAAGTAATGAAGGATGATATCGCCAACCATAGATCGTCTGGTCACGATTGAGGCGAGCACAATCTTCCCCGTGGAAGTGAAGGAAGTAGGCACGATCTAAGACTGGTGAATAGGAAGCCTGGAGAGCATGATTCAAACGTACGAAATTCCCCCATAATTCGCCCTAAGTATTACTGAGCTCGCTGGGAAACAATGAATGAAGTCTGATGCACCTATAATGATCGCGTAATGACCATGCTGGTCTGTCTTCTTGGCTGAGCAATCGAGGGATAAGTGGGCACAATTACCGGACGAAAACCGTACGTACGATCAATTTTTTCAATGAGAGATAAGTGAGATTTTAGCTCCTTGGTATTTAGGGGAGAGGTCGACTTCCTCGACGTCAGGTGCTCTGCATTCAAAACCATTAAATACGCACATAAGACCGGGGCAAAAGGGCTCACCGCATATAGCATGAAGAATCATACTCTCGACTTCGTCTTTCAGTTCTTTAGTAACCGCGCAGAAATTTGGGTAGAGACTCCAGTGGCGCCTGAGATCGTCTGAGATCGTTAATGTATCACACATACGACTGACGAGATGCCAGTCAGGCTCTCGAATATATGTATCACCGAAGGTACTCACGTACACGACACACCAATATTGTTCGCGGATGCCCAGACCTGATACATTTAAAATTATCCAGCAAGCACCCATTATCAACCTGTAGTTCACCTTTGTGGGGAATCGAAAGGCTGCCTCGACAATCCTTGAAAATGTCTGTTGCTACCCATTCATCCAGCCAAAAGAGTGTCCTGGTCTTTGGGTTCACGAAGTAGTAGTAACAAACCGTATATACCCCATCGCGCCGGGGTTCCAAAACTAGCTGAACCTCGTCGATATTGAAGAATTCGGAAGTTTGGTTTGGTTCCGGATTCTCGGCTTGTAACACAGAGAACAAGTATGTTCTGAAGTATTCGACATCGTCGTGGATTTCGGTGTCGCATATATCCGCTTCCGTGAAAGTTTTCTATGAATCCGCATGAAACACAAGAATAGTGATACTGTCTTGAATGACTGACCGACTTGTCGTGCACGAAGTAAAGAGCACCCTCTGGGTGTCGGTGCGCTGACCATCCATCCGGGACATCCCTGGAAACGAAAATTAAAAGAAAGAAACTCCTCCGACGGTGATGAAACAAACGGTGTCTCAGGGTAGTGGTAAAACATAGCTTCGACCTTGTGATTACATTCTACTGGAGGTCTGTGGTAATATATGAGCTCTCAGCTCCGTCATGCACTCCGCACACTATACCTAATCTTACGGTGCCCATATCGGAGCGCGTCACTGACTGGCATCTGGAAGAAGCGATATCCACCCAGACTTGCATTACTTGCATTTGGTGGCGCAGTAGTGTTTGCGGGTGCAATAACCTCGCTTAGTTTGCTCCTTCTCAGCATAGGAGAAGATGAAGAACCGAGGACCGATAAATTCTGATCGGGTATTTGAACTCGATGCTCTCGATATGAGGCCCGCCCAGAACGACGAGACGTCCGGGAGACGAAGGACTGCCGGGAAGAGGGTCGACTTGGCAATGATGACGTTTCCGTTGTCAAGTCAATCGTCCGATGATGCGGGCCGGGAGAGGAAGATGGGTGCGTATGAATATTCGGTGTGTGGCCGTATCGGAGGCCGCAGACATTTGTAGTGTAATCTATGTGACCAAGAGAGTCGGCTGCCGCATGAGGCGCGTTGGGGCTGATTGGATTGGGTTCGCCGTGCATCAAGGTACCATAAAGGACCCCCGGGGCATCCTGCAAATTGTGTTTTACATGCACATCTGGGCTAAGGTGCCCGCCAGAAGGGCTTCTGTAAGGCGGTCCCATGTGAGAGTGATGGCCATGTCCGAGAGTACCAGAAGGTCCAGATGAAGGGGCGTTCATGGAGTAAACGACGCCGCCATTTAGAGTGGCTGGTGAAGGGGTGGGTCCTTGACATTGGGGAAGCGTCGGCCTGCGTGAATTTGGGGTACGCGCCCATCGATGAAGGAAAGAGAGGACTGCCAAGAACCGACTGATCAGCCTATGCGGCGGAAACTCCCGGAAAGATCCCAATAATGTGAGAAAACGATTCAGAAGCTGTCTTAATGTCGGGAGAGACATAGGACCAAACGGAGAGCGAGCTTGCGGCGACACCTAGGGTACAAAATAAATAGGGAGAGCAAAGCAGAAAGTGCGGCCAGTACGGGGCGATGCAACAAAGATAAGGATCTAGACCAACTTATCACGGATTGATAGAAGCATTATTCATTTCCTGTACATCTTCTGGAACTTCGTCTTATGTTGCAGTGCCTCGGCGTAAGTTTGACACGTGCACGTTTGACCGCGTAGATGTCATATACCTTCAAGTTGAACCCGAGCGCAGTAAAGATTGATTCTGTTCGAAGCATCATTGCACCGTTGATGTGGAAAGAGGTCTGAGTTTGCTCGTCTAACCGAGACACAGCCACTAACAACAGTCTCCACGTGTGCACAGGATGGCAGCTTGAAACCAGTCCACACCGATCACCAACAAGCAAATCGTCCCCCAAGTCGCCGAGCCACTCACTCGAAGTTTGCGCCTCACGGTAAACCCGCATCAGGGACATTCGATCTGGTAGGCGTGAAACACAAATTAAACACATCATAGTAGGCAGTATGTAGTCGTTTAGATAATAGCGACTCATTGTCAGATACTGACTTAGGACCACAAGAATTGGATATCTTGAGAGACGTCACTTGGTGGATTCCATAATGTCACGAGGACTGGTGTCCTCAATCATATTCTCTGCGGGAAGGGTTTTGGGCATTGTTAATTTTCGGACCAAATGAAGTAAACCCGGCCCCTTGCGGTCTCCTTTATGTTTGTCGCTCTCAGGCTCCACCTCAGACTGTTCAGGGTCCGGTTGAAACCACCAGTAATCGGACCGGACTCGGGTGGTCCAGATACACCAGGCAACTAAAAGCGCTACGATGAATACAAGCGCTCCAACACAAGCGCGTGCCGTGGCGTCGCCTGAACAACACCATCGCACAGCAACACCTGTGACGAAAAGAACGATGCTGTGAGCAGACACAAGGGTAAGTAATTATGTCATATTTGTCGAGAAGCTGACAAGAACAAAACTTTGCACCCCATACACTCACCTCCAGACGAGGAAAGCATACGGGAGGCTGTAGACGATGGCCAGAGTCTCAAGCCCATGTCTTTCATGTTGGAGTCCGTACAGGAATTTGGCCTGTTTTGGTCAGGGATCTCGCACGTGTCGGTGAAGTATGGTGAACTGACCGCTTCAAATGGCGTGCTTCTTGCCTCGTTGCGGACATGCCCCATGAAGACCAAACTGAGAATAATGCTCGCTATGCTTGCTACTATTGACATGCAATCGAGGAGTTGTTGAAGTGATATTCCTGTGCCCAACTGCCTTGGAAGAAAGCCAGTGTACACATTCAAGAGCACAATCGCCTAAATAACTGGTTATTGCATTCAGGGTTTGGGGAACACGTTCTACTTACAAGTACGGTGGTCCCTTGTAATTCTGAGTTCAGTCTGGTGACAAACCTGTTCCACGTCTCTGCCCTCACAACTTCGTCAACGAAGGTTTTGTGTAGCAACCGAGCATTGTACACGGGAGTCATGAATAACATCGGTGCAACTGCCGCCATGAATAGCGAGGGATGGTATCTCCATCCATGGATCGATTGGTCAAAATTGAGGCGCGCACAATCTTCCCCATAAAAGTTGAGGAAGTAGGTGTTATCTGCGAAGATCAAGAGGAGGCCCTCTGAAACAAATAATTGACGTACAGAATATGTGCATGATCCGGCCTACACGTAGTGTGCACTAGTGAGCTTTCCAAAAACAGTGATCCAATGACGTCTAATGCACCTACGATGATCGCGCTGTGTCCGCGCTCTCCCACTTTCTCGGCTGAGTAATGGTGTGAGTAGGTGTCGTGGTGCATAACTCAACGTAAGGCGCACGATCAATCCGTTCAATCAGCGACAAATGCTTCTTCAGCTCCTCGGAATTGAGTGGACAAGAAGACCTGTTTGACGTCAAATGATCTGTGTCACTGATGATCAAGTGGACATGTGTCTGCAGAGGCGAAGCACCCACCGCATGCGGCATGAAGAATCATATTCATCACTTCATCTTTCAGTCCCTGAGTGATCTCACAGAAGTTCGGGTAGAGATCCCAGTGACTCCTGCGATTGCGTTAGGTTATCCATAGACTCACACAACAACTGACATGACATTAGCGTCTCCCGTTCGTAAGTGTTTGTGATAACGCACGACTCACACATGCACCACACCAATATTGTGCTTGGATGGCCAGCCCTGATATTCGAGAACAGTTAGTAAGCCCGATCACGCCGAGTAGTCTGAAGATACCTTTATGCGGAGTTGAGAGGCGACCTCTACAATCCTTGAAGATCTCATACGCTTCCCATTCATCCAGCCAAAAGAGACTCCTAGTTCGTGGATTCACGAAATAATAACAGCACATTACACCTATCTCGTCGACCTTAGGCTCCAAGACCAGCTGGACTTCGTCGATATCGAGTGATTCAGTGAGATTCTGATTCTTGATTTCAGCTTGCAACTCAGAGAACAAGAACGATCTGAAGTATTCAATATCCTCGTGGATCTCGGGGTCGCATATATCCACTCCCGCAAACGTTTTCTACGAGCCCGCATGAGATATGGCAATAATGATAATTCTTTGGTTCACTCACTGATTTGTCATGCACAAAGTAAAGAGCACCTTCTGGATGCCGGTGCGCTGTCCACCCCTCCGGTACCTCTCTGAAAACAGTAGTTATATATGAGATAAACTTATCCCACAGTAATGTGACGAACGGGGTTTCGGGGTACCGGTATAATAGGGCTGCAATCTTGTAATCGTTTCCACATGGAGGTCTGCCAGTGATATCACGTAAATTATTGGCCCCGTCTGTCAACCATTGCATGCACCCTACCTTATCTTGCGCTTATCATACCTGAGCACACCACTGACTGACATCGGAAAGAAGCGATATCCTTCATAGCGCTGTACCTCAGGTGTATCCGGATTATTCACACTCGGTCGGGGAATGTTTCCCAAGCCACTGACGTCATCTAATTCACCATTTTTCAGTGGCCAAGAATTAAACACGGAAATTGCATTCACCTTGTGCAGAAGCTGACGTTTGAGCACTAGTATTAGGTGGCCCTCGATGAGAGGGCTGGCCAGTCGAATTTCCAGAGCCATGAGACGTCTGGGACAGAGACAGCTGAGAAGGAGATCTACTGGACGTTTCCAATGTAAAACCGCCTAATAGATGGTGTGGGCTGGGAGGGCCAAAAGGGTATGTAGGAATACCCGTGTCCGGTGAAGGATTGCCTTGACAACCGTGCACAGTCGAGCTAGATTCTGGACGTGAGATAGAGCCAGCCTCAGTTTGATGTACGTCGTGACTGCTCGAGGTTGGTTCGTCTTGAGGTGAAGCCCGACTACCAGCCTCCCCTGGGGTGGAGGAACACGAGCAAAGTCCGGTTTGGCTGGGAGAATATGGGATAGTGTTGCTGGTCTGACTCGTTGCATTGATGTAAGGCAAGTCCACAGGAGAACGCTGGTCATGGTCCTGTACGTCAGAGTGCCTCGGGGAGGGAACATTCATGGTGCAGACATCATTATTCCCGGGAGTGGTGGCTTGGGCTGGTGCTCCTTCACGAAGTTGGCGTAGGTATGGTTTTCGTGCTTTGAAAAAGTATGACCACCGAAGAAGAGGGGCGAAGAATACGGCAAGCCGCTGGATCAGCCTAGTAGGTGATGACTTGAACCCGCCGACGGATGCCAAGAATTTCAGGAGACGGCTCAGCATTCGAGCCAATAGTTGCCTAAGAGACGACATAGTGGACAGAGCGGAAGACGATTCTTGGACTGCTTCTCAACCAGTGAACAGCCCGTTATGTGCATGTGCTAAAGGTGACCGGTGAAGTGTGGATGGACCCACGTTGGAGCCAAGCGGCAAGCGCTAACGTTTCTCATTGCGTTACCACGTCCAGCAAATCCTCGGCGCGCTGTGCGTTTGATGTAATGAAACGTGGCTACTCCATTTGTCTGCCAGCGACACGAAGTGTGGAAACCTAGGCCCGAACGTTTGAACGTTGAACGTCCTAACTCTGACGAGGATTTCCGAGTCATATACAGTATACATGTAGAGTGATGGATGATAGTCACGATACCCTTATGAATAGTGCGACCTGGATTCGCCAGGCAAGGGCCATGATAATGGCCCTTCCAGAAGTTCATGTGTCACCACAACTGAAACATGCCCCTACAGAGAAGGGCACGAGAGCGGCTCGCCCTAGTCGACGTATTGTGAGTGACATAAAATTAAAATGGACACCACAGCAAATCATGTACAGCGGCGTATAACCGCTACGCCTGGAAGCCATCGGAGAAAGTACGAAGGCTGGCGACGATAGAAATCTGGCGCAACGATTGACCCAAAGCAAAGATATAGACACCCGCAAAGTGCTGCAGGTTCGCTGAGAGTCTGAGACGACGCGATCGAGTTGCAACACTGATGGTGGATGGCGCCGCGAGACGCCGTAGTAAGGTGTGTCCTGATTCCTGAGAGTTATCGAGGATAGCTACAGACTAGTGGAGCGATTGAGACAACTCGAAGCTAGTCTCACTAGACCATGCTCCATGAGTGCTACATACCAGGTCAAGCAAGGACCGAGATCAGAAGACAGACGGTGTCACAGCGTTTGATCACGACATTCGTCCCGAACATTGATTGACATTTGCTATTGTTTACATGTAGCTGCTTTGGTTAGACAACTTAGACTAGGGTCGTTGCTCCCAGAACAGTGTCCGTTTCCCGGCCTGCTCTTCAGATTCTGATCAAGACCTGCTCTTTCCGTGAATTAGACCGCCGAGACGTCGAACCGATTGCCTCTCATTGATAGGTACTTATGAACTTTCATTGCTTGGCAACTAAAAATAATTTACTCTTTGGGTACGAAACACAATTGCAACTTGTTCCGACTCGCCAAGAGGAACATGGTTGTAAACTATATGACGAAAGAATGTTCTGTCCCTTCTCGCGCCACATTAATATATATGTGAGCCTTATCAGCCAGGTAGCGCCAGACCTAGCGCCTGCGAAGGGAACTCGTAGTGTCCGGCATGTCATAACTCTCTTGGGAAATGGATTTGGGGATTTTTGGGTTCTGAAACGGCGCTGTGAATCCACACAGAAAGTCCCATCTCTTGCTACTGTATTCCTCTTCCACTGGCCCCTCGTATTCACCTTCTTTGGGATCCGGCTGGAACCACCAAAAGTCACACCGATCTCGGGCGGTCCAGATGCACCACGCGACCAAAAAGGCGACTACAAGCATGAATGCACCAATACCAGTGCGTGAGGTCGTATTTCCAGGATAATACCACTGGACTGAAAACGCCGCGAAGAAAAGAAGCATGCTACAAAGCGTAGTTGAGGAAACTGAGTATTCACAACGTTGAACACACGTACCCCCACATGAGGAAAGCATGCGGCAGACTGTAAACAATGGCGAGAGTCTCAAGACCATGCTTTTTGTGATATAATCCATGCAAAAACTTGGCCTGTCCAAAATCAGTGATCTGCCACGCGTCAGATAGGTGAGGTGAACTGAACCTACAGCTTCAAACGGGGTGCTCCTCGCTTCGGTGCGGCAGTGCCCCATGAAGACCAAACCGAGGATAATGCTTGCCATGCTCGCGACTAGTGACATATAGCTGAGGAACTCCGAAGGAGAAGTCGTGGTTCCCGACTCTTTCGGGAGAAATCCGACATTGGCGTTTAGAAGTACAGTGGCCTGGAGGTCGGTTAGTCGTATCAATCAAAAATCGAGAGATCGGTTCGCCTGCCTACTCACTAGCACACTGGTTTCTTGGAGTTGTGAATCCAACTTGGTAATAAACATATTCCACTTTTCTTTACTAGCGATCTCATCGACAAAGATTTTGTGCAACAGTCGCACGTTGCTAACTGGTACCATGAATAATAATGGAGCAAAGCTCGCCATAAATAACGAGGGATGATATCTCCATCCGTGGATTGTCTGGTCAAAGTTAAGGCGCGCGCAATCTTCACCGTAGAAGTTGATGAAGTAGGTATTATCTACGGCTATGAGTACGAATCCTGCGTGAACACGAATGGTTGACGTACAGAAGATGTGCATGATCCGACCTGTGGTTTGTTGGTAAGTTTTCCGAATGCTGGCTGAAGAACGTTCAACACACCTATAATGATTGCGCTGTGTCCACGTTTTCTCGACTTCGCAGCTAAGAAAACGAGGGTTAAGTATGCTAAATAGGCGTAGGGTGTTACTCAACACAAACGTACGATCAATTCGTTCAACCACAGACAAGTGATTCTTTAGTTCCTCAAGAGTGAGCGGACAAGAAGACTTATTTGAGGTCAGGTGGTCTGTAATTTCAATGGTCAAGTGCACACGCAATCGCAGAGGGGAAGCACCCACCACACTTGGCATGAAGGATCATATCCACCACTTCATCTTTCAGCTCTTCAGTAATCTCACAAAAGTTCGGGTAAAGATCCCAATGGCTCCTGAAGTTGCCTGAGCTCGTCGGCGCAGCACATGCAACTAACTTGAAACATTGATACATCAGGCTCAGTAAAATATGACGATGCATGACTCACGTAAGCGTCTCACCAGTATTGTGCTTGAATGGCCAATCCTTAGATTTAAATGGTTAACGAACCTGTTAGGGTTTCCAGCTTGCGGCCTACCTTTATGAGGAGCGGAGAGGGTGCCCCCGCAATCCTTGAAGATCTCATATGCCTTCCATTCATCCAACCAAAAGAGACTCCTAGCTCGCGGATTCACGAAGTAGTAGCAACACATCATCCCCTCATCATCCAGCTTGGGTTCCAAGACTAGCTGGACTTCGTCAACATTTAGTGATCCGCAGAGGCCTCGCATGTCGATTTCACGTTCTAATTCCGAGAACAAGAAAGTTCTGAAGTACTCGATATCCTCATGAATATCGGGATCGCATATATTCACTTCTGTGAACGTTTTCTGTCGGTCCATGAATCAAATATATATATAAACAACACAGCACATTCACTGACCGACTCCTCATGTACGAAGTAAAGAGCACCTTCCGGGTGCCGATGGGCCGTCCAATCCTCCGGGACCTTTCTGGAAGCGGGAATTAAAATTGTAGGTCTTCTCGCGGAAATAAAACGTACGGTGGCGTCTCGGGGTACTCATACGACATTGCTTTAACTACATAATCATGGTATTCGGATGAAGGCCTACGGTGTTACATGAACGATATGCACCGTCACACATTCCGAGTACTGTACCTGATCTTGCGGCTCTCGTATCGGATCACAGTATTGGGTGATATTGGGCAGAAACGAAACCCAACTTGGATCGGTTCCCCAGGCTGACTGGGATCATCTGCACTTGGTAGGGCGATGATATCGCCGGGAACGGCAGAGCTGCCCAGTTCGGGTCTTGTTAGGGCGGCAGAATGAGGCGTGCCGTGAAACGGCAAGTTTTGTGAGGGAGTCGGAGTTCGTTCACGAGCAGGTGGGCCATGGTGTACTCTGTATGATGCTCGTCCAGCTGAATTTCGAGAGTTGTGAGAATTATGGGAGACAGATGGCTGGGCAGATTTTACAGACAAAGGTGTCCTGCTCCGATGAAGTCCGACACCGTCAGTCCCGAAGTGAATGTAGGCTGGACGTGGAGATGATTTGACCCTAGGCTCTCTGGACGCCGCTTCCTGTACAAAATCAATTGATGGATGAAGCGAATTCGGAACCGGGCATATAACAATATCCAAGGTTGGTGTGTGGCCACCACGGCGACTGTGAATGGTAGTACTGGAATTTGTGCGGAAGATTGATGGAGCCACACTTGGAACAGCATCAAGATTCATTGAAGCGGGTTCATCATGAAGGGAAGTGTGACTATTGGACATCCATGAAATATCTCCAGAATAACGTCTTGCTGGTGTTGAATACGGAACAAGATGACCGGATAGACTCCTTGCACTTGTGTAAGGTGAGTCCACTAGAGGCCGACCATTACTTTCAGGTGCTGTAGCGGGCTCAGTGACCTCGGCCGAGAGATCTCGAGGCTCATGAATGCCAGAGGGCTCGAGTGCTCGGGGAGCGTTCATGGTGTAAAGTGAGAGGATGCAGAGTGTGGACGAAAAGGGCTCTTGAAGGAAACGTCGGCGCGAGGACGAGGACGAGGACAACTCACTGACCTGCGAGTCACATCGAGGCAACCACGTTCCCGCGTTCCCGCGCCAATTTGTGTTCTCTGGGTAAATGCTGTGTATCACTAGACATCCTCTGGAGAGACCATAATCTGATAAGTCACACAAACCGGACTGCAGACTCATCCAACCAAATTGGTAAACGCACAGTACCAGCTTGATCGATTGATCTCCCACTTTGTAAGTACGGACAACTTCAACAAGTTGGTGACCAATGTTGCGGTCTGTTTATCGTTGTTTGTCTGCTGTGGGCTTGTATGCGCGGGAACCTGGTTTCGACGATCTAGACCAGTATACTGAGGGATTGGTCACCACAAACTCGAGGGTCGTGTACCTCCGAATATTCCCTGCGCGGGAGACGCTTGTCTAGAGCGACGAATTCGGTCTCCGAAGGTCAAAGGTCGAGGCATCGGTTCAACAAGCCCTTCATCATTCAGCGTTATCTCATCAGGGTCCTGAGATGTCGCGATCCGCACCCGGCTCCTGCACACTGCTTCTGTCAAGGCGGTGCTTTCATCAATCCCTTCGCCCGAAAGATAATCTCATCAAGATTTGAGACTACGGGGTTACTCTTGCTTGCACCCCGTTCACCTTTTCCGTGCCACTAATGCCTCGAAACGGGCGTGCAAATGAGCAGAAAACAACCAATTAGGACGAAGGGTTCGCAACAGCCGACCCGAGATCTCCTGAATTGATATCTTGTGCGAAAGAAGATTTTTTGCGTAGTAAAGCCTAAGTGTCTCGGTAGTGTGCTTAATCGATTGGGGCCAATCGTACAAGGGAAATATGTCTGGTTTGGAGAGCCTTTGGATTATTAGCGATGTTCGTAGCAAAAGGAAGACACTCACAAGCGACAATCGGCGGATATTTCTCTGCTTTGGTGTTGTGTGTGCTGCGCATAAAACCATGGTCATATGGCATGCGTTCGTGACATCATGGCCTGTTCGGACTGGTGAGCATTGGCGTAGGAGACACTATGTTGATGAAAGTCATAGCATTCGAATACCCCTGAGGCGCCAGCAATCCGTTCACCGTTCACCTGAACGCAGCCTGCATGACTGAGAACACCAGCCATCCTCTGTGGTACCTACCGAAATTATGCATGCGCTTGGCCTCGATTCTTCGATTCACAATTCCCAGAAGTGATTGTGTACTTCGTGATTTCCACCGACGACGATCATCAATTGAACACTGGCGCGACCTTCTCACCGATAATGTATAGGATACTTAGTACGTGGTACAGCCATGGACTGCAAATTGCGGTGATTTCGGACGGCTTGAAAGTCACCACATATCAGGAGTAACTCGGTATGTCTTCCAAGGGCTTGATCTGCTGGAGATAGCATCGAGTTCACCCTTCGACGGCAACCTGCCAATATGCTTTGAGCACGCAGAAGAACACCAACACAGTTGCTTGACCTTCATATTCAAAACTTGGTTTTTGTTCTGACGTGTAGTAGGCAGTGCGCCGAGTTTCTGTCAGGTTCACGAAGACCCGCCACAACTCACACGCAGTCACCCACACCGTTCTCAAAACATGGCTCTTCAGTCAAGTTCACGCGTAACATTCTTACTGCTGTGACCTTCGCAACATGCAGCTCAAGCTCCCCTCGAGATCATCAAAGTGGCGCCACAAGTATGCTCAGGATCCAGCTACAGTATGCTCCTCAGTCAACTACAGACTCCAGAACCTCAGTCCTCGTCTTGCGTCGACATTTGGTGCGTTTCTTCTGTTCGTAACGCGCTCGTGTTTCACCTTCAACTGCATAGCCATCAACGCGATTATCAATGCAATCCGAAAGCGCCCAATTGTCCATAGATTATATCTTGGGGCAAGTTCTCTAGGTGACGCAGGCTGTGTCCGATTATTCGAATTCCTCACCTCACCCGCCGGTCTCCATTGTCGAGAGGGTCTTACCGAACTTTTCCTTACGAAAAATGACATCGGTCCCCAAGGTCTTCTCGCAATCGCAACTTTCTTGGAAGGCAATACAGTCCTGAGGGAATTATGTCTTTCCGGCGTAAGTCTCCATTTGAGCATTTGAGTGTGGCTTTTCTGGCTCATCCATGTACGTGTACACCAGAACCCTTTGACCACTGATCCATATGTTATCGCCGAGTTCACACGTGCACTGAACTCATCCCGTTTATGCACGTTGCAAATACTTCACAGCAGCTCTTTGGGCGACGCGTTTACCCAGGTCTTCCTTCCTCAACTTGCTACCCCTTACCTTCGAGAGCTGGATCTCTCTGCTACCAATATGACTCAAGCAATAGTCCCTATCCTCGTGGAATATGTGAAGTCAACCCACTGTCGTTTGGAACGTCTACAGTGTAATGCAAATAGCCTTACCTTGAGTGGGGCACGCAAGATCGTTGCCGCAGTCGAAGATGATAACTACTCCTTACAGAATGTCAGATTGGACGACTTGCACATAGACCATCATGCCGCTACCATTGCCACCGAGGATAGAACTACCGGATGGCAAAGATGTAATCGAGCACTCTCCGCTGTTCTCGAGCGCAACTCTACCCGTATGTCGCAGGTCAAGCGTGAATCGCTTGCACTCCTGCGCTATTCACGTGCCCTCTTCCTGCGCTCACAAACTGGTGGAGTAAAAGATGGCGTCCACACACTTGCGTCCTTATCTCGATGCAGCAGGAATTCGATGTCATTCGACTTCCCCTCTCCATTTTTCGACTTACCAACCGAACTACAACAAGAAATCATCTCATATCTTGCCCCCTCTCTTTCACACCACCAGCGTATGCGAATCGTGTATTTCGCAGCCGATGTCGCCACTCTATTTCATGCTAACCACCAACCGACTGGAATTCGTGGTCGAAAGATTCAGAAGCAGCGGGAGGCTCTTGTTAAACCCGGCTTCGGTAGACGTTCACCCAACCATCAGGGACAGCAATCCGAAGGGTCGTGGAGACCACCCATGTGGTGGGAATGTCATTGTTCGACTGATCGACAACCATCTTGCCGTTGCCTGCGTAGGTGGAAAAGGGAAATGAGGGACGTGTGGCTAACCCAGGTGGCTTGTAATGCCTATGAGCATCGCCTCTGAGATCTGATCATCGACCCATGACGTTTACAATATACAACTTGAATGGGCTTTATTTTTGGATGTTTGTCTTCACCACTACATGTATATGCAGAATTCTCTTCTATTGTACAATATTTGGTGTAGCATTGAGTGTACCACCGGACTGTAGGTTTCCCGCTTGCATGGAGTACCCAATCGTTGAGCTTCACGTTAGTCCCGACTCCGAACCGTCCGTCGAGAAGCCCAAAATTGGATGCGAACTAGCTTTGTGTAAACAATTTATCCCTGTGCAACGGGCGCCATGCAGTTCCCGTCCGGGTTATTCTTGCCACCTGCTGTAAACAGGCTGTGCTGTGCGGCTGGAAGACAAATGCTGCCCTCACCTTGAACCTTTAAAAATGCAGTGGGTCACTCCCTCGTACTACATCACACTCCTCCCTAAGCTCCAAGCTTTGGCGCCTCGGGTCCTTCTAACTTATCTTATCTGTATCTAATCATATCAGCCCCATTCGTGATCCGTTGCATGGCGCACGTCTATCCTGGTTTCCCTGTTAGCGGCCGAAGGAAGGCTCTTTTGCTTGCCGTCAAATTCAACAACCTGCAGGGTTTCCCAAAACTCTGTCACGCGCACCAGGACGCCAAGGAGTTGAAGCGCCTTCTAATAGGTATCGTCAAGCCTTCATCGACTTCCTGCGTCATGTTAGCTGATCTGTCCGCACAGAGGACTTCGGATATTCAGAGTGTGATATCACGTTGATGATCGACCACATGTCCGTTTCCAAGGAGTTTTGGCCCACCGAGAAGAATATCGTGAGTTCACAGTATTTCGAACAACTTCTCGGTGGAGTGACTATTCTCCCCTGAAAGCGGAAGCAGATATGGCGGTTCGTCAAAGGTGCTTCAGCAGGAGATCGCCTTTTCTTTTCCTGTTAGAGATGTTCCACCCAGTCATATTATTCTCATGTCCTGAGTCCTGACGCCCGAAATTAACAGATTCAGGTCACGGCCACCAGGTGACTTGTGACCATCACACCGAACCGGATGGGTTGGATGAGGGTAAGTCTACCACAATATGTGTATTCGTTCAATCATTCACGCTGTGACCTAGTGATATACACTTGCAATAGGAAACAAATCATGGATAATGTAGTCCATTCTGTGCACTCTCTCGTGGGGATGTGTAGCTAACAATACTGAAGGATCTTAAGAAGTGGCTAGTCAATCCACTCCCACCGGGCTGCAAATTATTTGTTTGTTTTTTGTTATTTATCTAGGAGTCATTTTAATGGTTGGCCATAGGCATTGTGGGACTCGTGTCACTCTCAGACGATTCTTGGTGGGTCGCTCGCTGTTGCGTGGTACATTTACTGGTACTTATCTTCCTGGAAGACCTCGATCATACCATTTGCAACGAACCAGAACGTGTGCGACGTATATCATGGGATCGCGAAGCCAGTAGGCTGAGCCTTAGATCGATACTTTTGCGAGGTTCGTGATGTTAAGAGTTCCAGTTAACCCAAAACCAACACTGTTTTCACACACCAGCAGTTGTCCCGAAATGGATCCGTACGTCTGTTTTTGTACTTGCTGTTGGGCGTCCGCACTCAGACGTATGTCTAGGAGGAAACATCGCTGAACCCCGTAGGAATGCGGTTACAATATCGCCTGAAGCACTTCGAGGACGACCGTTATCTCGAGCTTCAGTATCAATAACCGCTCTCTCTTCTGGGAGCTCGCCGACCTCCAAATTCATCCCTCTCACCATGGATTTGAACCGCGTCCTTTCTCCTCTCTCTCTCTTCGAATGTAATGGAAAGTGCGATCTGCCAACGGAAAGTGATACGCCAGTTGCCCATGTCGTGAGTAACAACTCTCGTCTACTGACTTGGCTTACCGTGCGTTATAGATATCTTTGTCTGCTTGCAAAGATAACGAGTCAGCTTTCGACGAGTGTTGCAATGGGTCAGCCAGATCAGTCACCAAGGTACTAATATATTGCATTTCGGTGAAGTGAAGGAAGAGGTCGTTCTCTTTGAGT
>JBBPMD010000262.1:0-34235 GCA_038090095.1 Zangia roseola
GTACGCACACGTAGGACCGCGTTCACGCTGGATGTCCCCGCCGGGGTCGACTACCCGATGGCCCTCGTCGTGTCCAACAGCACAGTGAACCCCTATTTCCGTTCTCAGGTAGGCGCTGCCCCATATTCCGTGATACGCTTTCCTCATTCCTACAGTTCTACGTCAATGGGTACCAATTTGGAAAATATGGTGGGTCGAGTCTTGTCATCCCCGCGGATCTGATAACGTCCTTTCGTGTAGTGAACAGTATCGGTCCTCAAGTGTCCTTCCCGGTCCGTAAGTGTCGGAGGCTATTCTGAGGAACGTCGCCACTGACGTCTCCGCAGCGCAAGGTATCTTGAATTACAACGGTCTTAATACGCTTGCTGTGTCGCTCTGGGCTCATGGGGAAGAGGGCGCTAAGCTTGACTCCCTTGGGCTCAAGATGACGGCGCTGATAGAGAGCAGTATGCCGACGGTCGTGAACCAGCCTATGCCAGGCTGGACGTCTCGATTAGCGACATGAGTTTCAGCCTGAGGTGGGACGGTCACGAAAAGAGGCACGAATGATCCGCGACAGAATGTATTGGAGTTACAGTGGTAATAGCCATTATCGATTCATCTAACCCCAGCCCGTACAAGTGAGTCCGAATAATTATGACAGCCAACGTCCGAGAAAGAAATAGAGGTGTCCAGATGGGTATCAGTGGGAAAGTATCATCGCATAGTACACGGCGCCCTTGTCTACCGGACAGTCCTGGGAAACACGCAGTTTGTATTCTGCCAATATGCAGGATAAGACGATCGTATCCTTCAAGTCGGCCAATTCGGGTTTGATAGCGAGGTATGCGGGATGTAGTGCACCGTCCGAGTGAGCCCTGCGGCCTTTCGAGAACCATGCTACGACGTCGCCTGGCCTGCTAGATTCATACAGCTGTCCGAATAATCAATGCTAACCCGCACCAGCACGCAAAACGACACACCAAGAGCTGCCCTGCGAAACTCTGTTTCCATTTAAACCGTCTCCCGAACACGTGAAATGCCAGGGGCCTGTACGGTGCCGAGTCTCTCACAGCATGTCCGCGCCAACGGAAAACACACTCACAAGGCGGATAGTATGGGCGCTTTGAGCCAATGAGTGAGATTCATGGGTTTGCAACCTGGAAACGTGATCTTGTCGCGTCCGAGCAGCCGGCGCGTCACGGTCGCGAGCAAGGTGCCGTTCCCGGTGTAGACGATGGTGGTGTCTTGGGCGGTGGTGACGATATAGGTGGGATAGTAGCTGCCACGGGTGCGGAGGGTCGTGTTCTGCATATCATCCCGGTCAAAGATTAAGAGGATGTTTTCGGCGGGTGGGATGAGCGTCAGTTGAGAGTCCATGGGGGATGTGAGATAGGCGAGGGCCGGATGGGTATGACATTGACAGTAGGTCTTATAGTGAGGGGGTCATACTGCTGTAATATCGGCAGACCAAGCGATGTTATGGTTGACTTGTAAGGAGATTCAGATGCGGCGGCTTGCGATGGAGGTAAAGCCGCCAGTTACGACATTCAAATTTCGGGTGCCCCTCGCCGGTGGGACTCGGTCACTCGGATGCTTTGATTAACTTTACAGTGGTCTCGTCTCAGATTATCGTACGACTAGGCCACTGCTGTATCAGTTCAAGCAGATAATGAGCTGGTGAAGCACTCATAAGGGCTGTTATCAGTGGTGTTCAATTGACTTTGTACCTCGGTGAAACATTGACGTGTCATCTCGAAACTCGGCGCTGGTCACTTGTGAACAGTACAGCCGAGCAGTTGTCTGAGAAGGGAAATTACGTCAAATCATATAGATACAAGACGTCAGGTCATAATAACATGAAGCTGAGAGACGGTCCGTGGTATACAGGATAGGGCAATTGTCCGATACTTAACCACACATCCCATCATCTATGATGACGCCACAGCGCTTGCATTGCACTCGGCGGTCCAGAAGACAGAGACCGATTCCCAGGGGGAACCACACAATCGCTGCCAAGATACCTAAGGCAAGATCAGTCCGCAAACGATATCTCCGCAGCGTAACACTTGCCGAGAATGCCAAACTTGGTGTGTGAGACATGGCCACCTTGCTGCAAGCACACCATCTCGGGATGATCTGGGGGTAGTAGCGACGCCAGATGCTCTCCGGTTGCAGGATTCTGGTAGTGGAACACTCTAGGCTCGGGCATCACGGGGACTGGCGCTACATGGAGTGATACGACAGAGGGAGACGAAGGGCCCTGTTGTGCAGCTGGCGTGGGTTGTCGTTTATCACCTTCGCTAGGTGATCTCACGTCTTGTCCTTCGTCAACACAAGCTGCACAGGAAGCGAGGGGCAACTCACTGTCACTTGACCCTGGTGGTGCAACATATTCGTACGCGGGCGGGTTATCCGTATAGTTAACCTGAAAGTGTTATGAGCATTAGCGGAGCTGGGAGGGCGTACGGAGTGTACCATGTTTGAGTTAGTGTCGATGATCATGAGTCAAGCCAGCCTGAGGAGCGCAGCACTGGCAAAGGAGCTATTTGTGCCTGTTTCTCGGGACTGCCTTATTTGGGCTTTAGGGCAATCTTTGTTTTATTTTTGTGCTCGATCAACTGCTCACCGACATGGACATGGACAATGCTCCAAACGACGGCTTGTCAGACGGCATGACATCCAGAGACTAGTTCGTTCATATCCACACTTCACCTGTCAGATTCTGATATCCTCATCCAGCTACGCCGATTCTTATGCACATTTCGGTGCGACATCATCCAGTACAAGTCTGTTTCGTGCATCTAATACCTCGCATCTTATCGCACAGGGATTCACGAGGAAATGCTCAAGGACACTGTCCGCACTGGGTCATATCGTGCAGCGATCATGAACAATGGTCATTTGTTCAAAGGAAAAACCGTCCTCGATGTCGGTTGTGGAACCGGTATCCTCAGCATGTTTGCTGCCAAGGCTGGCGCAGCTCATGTCGTCGGTGTAAGCAACGCAGTTTCTCAAATGTGGACCACCTGACGATCAACTCAGATCGATATGTCCAACATCATCGATCAAGCACAAAAAATCATAGAAACCAACGGTTTCGCGGACAGTGAGTGGCTCACCCTACCAAAACGTTTGCACGTCATTCAGTTGATCTCGTGATCAGCCATCTCACTGGTCAAGGGCAAACTCGAAGATGTCGAGCTGCCAATAACACAGTTTGACATTGTCATATCGGAATGGATGGGTTATTTCCTACTTTATGAGTCGATGCTTGACACCGTCCTGCTTGCTCGGGACAAGTATTTAAAACCTGGCGGACTCATGTTCCCAGACAATGCGAAAATGTATCTGGCAGCAATCGAAGATCAAGATTACAAGGAGGAGAAAATTAACTGTAAGACATTGCAGAAATAATGTACATTCTCGTCTGACCATTCTCTAGTTTGGGACAATGTCTATGGCTTTGACTACTCTTGTATCAAGGACATTGCACTGCGAGAGCCACTGGTCGACACTGTCGAACTCAAGTCAGTGGTGACTGACCCATATATGCTGAAGGTTGTTAAGACTTCCTCGTGAAATGGTTCCGATGCTGACCAGTAGTAGCACATCAACTTGCTTACCGCCAAAAAAGAAGACTTGACTTTCTCTGCGCCATTCACGCTCACCGCAACACGCAACGATTGTATATCGAACCCATTGTCATTTTTATTCTAATTTAATCATCGATCCTCAGACATCCACGCATTTCTCGCATGGTTCGACGTTACGTTTGACTGCACGCACAAGAAGATTCAGTTCTCGACGGGCCCCCACGCACAATACACCCATTGGAAGTGAGTGGTTCATTCGTGCGGTTCTGGCGTTCGCCGTACCCGGCCCTGGTACTGATGGACTCCGTCAAGACAAACCGTGTTCTACACCACTTCCACTTCCACAATATCCGAGGGCGATAAAATAACAGGCACCCTAGTCTGTGCACCCAACGCTCGCAATAATCGAGATCTAGACATCACTATCGAGTATACCGCAGGCGGGGAAACCAACAAGGTTGATTACAAGATGTACGTGTTTCCCTCCCATTCCACCACATAGCTGACCGGTGGTCAGGTCGTGACCTTGCCTTCTTCATTCCCTGTATCTACTCGATCATTATCTGTGTCAACTGTATACCTCGATACATACTCTCTCGTCCTCACGACTTGGTCTCATATCATTCCCCGTTGATCGAGTTGACGGAAACAGGTACTAGACGTGCGTCCACTGATTCTATCGATTCTGCAACCGTCGTAGCGCTTTCTGGACGGTCATTCAAACGATTCACGTTCTGAAACAGAGAGAGATGAAAGGTCTCATCGAGAAGCACGATTAGATGAGAGATGTACATGGCATACATGGTGTCTATACCATTGCTCTTACTGTCGATCACGTTTTAAACGTACTCGTCACCCAGCGATCAAGCGCATCGTTGAGTTCGTCTGGCTTCTCCAACTGCAGCCAGTGCCCCGCATCAAACTCCACGATCGTGAGACCACCCTTGGCATACTTTTCGATCTCTGCAATGGCGTAGTCACGGAAGCAAATGTAGTCGTAGTTGGCCACGGCCATGAAAGCCGGTTTCTTGATCTGGGCGTCTTCTTCTGATATCGCTACAGTGCACATCGCTCAGGGTTTCGCCGTCGTATGACAAAATGGCACCAACGTACTTGAACAAGTAACGTCGTTGACGCCCTGTAAGCGACTCCTGTACCAGTTGAGGGGGCTGTTCAGCCCCCCTTCAAGGAGGGATGTCTTGTTGAACGCATAGAGCTTCGAGATCAGCGCGCTGTCAGCCATCCCATCTCAGAAGAATCGACCTGACACGTACCTCGGGCGTCAAGTACGACGCCGTCGTGAGCCTCTGTTTCCGGCTGATGAACGACTCCAACTCGCCCGGTAAGTTCATGTACGTCTTCCATATCTCTGGATCCTCGGGGTACACCACCTCCAGGAACGAGTCCATCTATCAGTGTTGTCGGTGGCTCAGTATGTCACTAAACGGAACCCATAGACGTACGTTGGCCTCGATCAAACGCGCGGCGTCCTCTTTCTCAAACAGCGTCCAGTACCCCAATATCGGTCGTCCATACAGTTGCCTCTGAGACTCGAGTATGACACTGAGCGGTGGCGCGACCGAGGGTGGGGTATACGTCACCGCGACGAACCCGAATCCAAGAAGCCTATCCGAATGTTTGATAGAAAGCATGCTCGCGACTATCGAGCCCCTATATCATCGTGAGGACGACACAGAAAAAAACGACAGGCGGGGACGTACCAGTCATGTCCGATCACGATCACGTTGGATGAGATCGCCTCCCCATCGAGGATGTCGAGGATGTCTTGTGCGACAGCGGTATACATAAAGTCGGTCGGGGTCACTGATTTTGGTTCGGTGCGCCCGAGTCCGAGGAGGTCAGGTACGACGAGTCCGTAGCCCTTGGGCTGGAAGTAGTCGATCTGGCGGTACCAGTCGTGCGACGTCGACGGAAAGCCGTGGATGAGAAGGAGTGTGGGATTGCCTGGCTGGGCCGGAGAGAAGAGGTAGTGGTACGCAAAGTTGCGCTGCGTCGTTTTCAACTTGGATTGCACCTTATCCATGGGGAAGATGTATCGTCTATGCTTTGCGTTGGATCTTATCAGTTTGAGTCAATGACTGATCAAGGTACCTTGGGAAATTTAAATAGATCTTGGTGTGTCGCCAGGGCTCACTCGGATGGTGCGGTACTACATCCCGCATACCTCGCTATCAAACCCGACTTGAAGGATATGATCGTCTTATCCTGCATATTGGCAGAGTACAAACTGCTTGGGAGACTCTCAGGTGGACAAGGGTGCCGTGTACTATACTCTCTCACTGATGTCTGTACACCTTTAGCTGTCATAATTCGTAGTTAGATAAATCGATGATGGCGATTACCACTGTAACTCCAATACATTCTGTCGCGGATCATTCGTCCCTCTTTTCATGACCGTCCCACATGAAACTCATGTCGCCGATCGAGACGTCCAGCTTGGCATAGGCTGGTTCACGACCGTCAGCATACTGCTCTCGATCAGCGCCGTCGTCTTGAGCCCAAGCGAATCAAGCTTAGCGCCCTCTTCCCCATGGGCCCAGAGCGAGACAGCGAGCGTGTTAGTGCCGTGGTAATTCAGGATACCTTGCGCTGCGGAGACGTCAGTGGCGACGTCCCTCAGAATAGCCTCCGACACTTACGGACCGGGAAGGTCACTTGAGGACCGATACTGTTCACTACAAGAGACGACCGTTATCAGATCCGCGGGGATGACAAGACTCGACCCACCATATTTGCCAAATTGGTATCCATTGACGTAGAACTGTCGGAATGAGGAGAGCGTCTCACGGAATACGGGGCAGCGCCTACCTGAGAACGGAAATAGGGGTTCACTGTGCTGTTGGACACGACGAGGGCCATCGGGTAGTCGACCCCGGCGGGGACATCCAGCGTGAACGCGGTCCTACGTGTGCGTCCATCAACGCTGAATGAAGAATGCACGTTTGTGCACTGACCTGTAAAAACTGACCCCTGCTTGAGAAATACCGATAGTGGGCGAGCCTTGCTCCCAGCTGTCATCGGGGAATCCGGGGAGGTGCCAGCCTTGGGCGAGTCACGTCAGTGACAGGATGGTCGGCAAATGTAAATCACTCACCCATTCGTTCTCCATATAGTCCTCCCTCATTGAGTGGACCACGTGTGGTGTCGACATACTGCCAGACAGAGAGACTCAGATGGAGGTTAGCGATGCACGATAACAACGTACGCTCTCGCCTCCGAAATTTCCTGTTACCTTCCAGACGGTCACCTCTGTCCCTGAACCGCCCACGAACGAATAACTCAGGATGCCTCTTGGCGCCTTAAAGTCATCGCTCGCAGCCGTCCAATCTTCTTCATACCCCATGTGATCCTGCAGGATCGTCAGTACGTATGAACGTCCGCTCACGAGTCCTTGCGTGCCGGGAAAGTCGAACGTGCTCTCGTAATCCGAATGGTCCGCGTCTCCAACCCAAGAACCCAGGAACGTCTGATTGACCCAGACGGTGTACCCAAACGCAGCCCCTCCCTGCACGTTCAGTTTCAATCCTATTTCGGACCCGGTGGAAGTAAAGTGTGCACGCCACAGGATGTTGCCAGTGTGATACCCATAATCACCAGCGTAGAGAACGACAGGCGTGCTGGGTTGGGTGGGGTTGACAGTCGTGCTGTGATTGGCCGTCGTCCAATGCGAGTCATCATATGTCGGATCGATTTCTGGGAGTGAGTCGGCAGTTTTCTTTCAGGACAGATCAATACTTAGTGCTCGGAGAATGTGATAAACGCCCGTACCCATGCCAACGTTTCAAGGTCGGGGATCTGGACGGGGGGGAACGACGCCGTCTTCGACGTGGTCAAAGTACCATAACTAGTCGCTTGTAGCGTCAGCGGTTCGCCGTTGAAAGTGACCTGCTTCGAGGACGCAGCGGGAGAAATAATCTCAAACGACGCTGTGCTGTTCAGATCACCAGTAATCTCGAGTGTACTGCCAGATATCTGTACCGAACGGATAAGATATCCACCTTTGATGAAGATCGGGTCCATGGTGCTATAATTTGCAAAAGAACCCGTCGACGGCGGGTACATGACCCAGAATTCATAGGCGTTGGCGCGGTCTGGCCACGGTCAACATCACCCACACATCTCGATCGTGGAAGACGTTACCTAGAATGTATAGCAACACATCGCCAATTTCCACTACGGTCTGTCCCGATGTCGAGTACTGAATAACGAGATTGGTCGAATTGATGACCTCAGTCTTGATAGACTGGGTTCCTGAAACGACAGTGGCGCTTGGCACGTCGGACGAGTTGAACTTGAATGCTGTCTCGTGCAGCTCGCCGTCATTCCCATAGACGAGAATGACATCGCGGCCATCGATGGCCGCCCTCATGTCACGTTCTTGTTAACGTGGTGCGAAAACCGGCACGGAACCACATACCAGGACATGATTTCGCCCGTAGAGTAAAGCAAGTGGGTGGCACCCGCGGCATAGTCGACGAGGTGTATCTTGGAATCCTTGCCATTCAGCGTGAGCTGTCCACCCAGTTGGGGGATAGTCAGATTACCGCTACTCGTCGGAAGTGTGAATGTATACATCTCCTCGGCGTTCGAGGCTGCGTTCATTTGCCTTTTTGACCAATTTGTGAGTACGGATCTCAGCAGAGGGGGAGCGGGCGAGGGAACACGGGATTGCGATACCAACCTAATAACATAAAACCCAGTGACGTTGCCGACGACATCTAGCACTTGTGTTGTCACAAGGGCTGAATTCCCCGTGAATGCCCCTTGATTGGAGTTGACATTCATTGGCCGCGTGGTGAGATAGGCTGGGCTGACACGGAGAAAGTTGGCTTGCAGCTTCAGTTCATAGTATTTCTCGCGAAGCGTACGGTCTTCGGCGATCGCGGAACCCTGAAATACGTATTAGGAACGAACGACAGGAGAATCGATCAAAAGATACGCACATAGTCATAAGATGTGTACACGCCTGGGTGTGCAATACCACCCCAGTTTGTGCCGCCGTAGATCATATATAAGTTGAGATAAGTGGTAGACATGGCGACCTCGTTCTTGTAGAACACTGTAGCAAGACGCCGTCAGTGTACTGAACCTGTAGTACAGTATTACTTCGTGCCTCGCTCAAAGTCGGGACCGGTCAGTATCGCGCAAGTGTCATAACCAGATCCGCCCCTAAGGCAATCAGCGAGAGGACAGTCGTGAGATGTCGCAAGTGACGTACCATCCGTCGAAAGCACCGCCTTGGAATTCGTACACGTTATTAGGCTCGTCGGGAGCGTACTCCGTATGCGCAGCCCAGAACCAGCTACGATCGAAAGATGAGCACCACGCGAAATTCCAGCGCGAAGAGAAAACTCACTTTGGGACAGCGTCCGAGGCCCATGTGTATGGGTTGGAACAGTCAAAGCCATTTGGATACGAATCATAACCTAGACAGGAATGAAATGAGATCCAGAACATGACTAGAAATGCGACCCACCCCAGATGTTGACACTCAAGTAGTGCCCGGAAGGTGATGCATCGTTGAACGTGATAGGTACCTTGATCCCTGCTGCTCGCTAACGCATTGTTCATGAGCCATCCAGTCGCGCCATTATTAAATAGCTCCATCCATACCCAAGCGGTCAAAAGTTCAGCCTCATACACGAAATCCTCCGAATATCCAGAAGCCCAACCCGTGTATTCATTTTCAGACTAATCAAAACCGCATCAATTCGAGCAACAACTCTACAACAACACAGGAAGTTCACCTGAACCAGGATAACAGGTCCACCATTGGTGATCTCGTTTGCGGCAAGGATGCCCCCGACAGTGGACACGTAAAGTTGCCACGCTTCGAGGTAGGTCGTGTTTGAAGTCCTCCACAACCCTGGGGTGTACGTACCCCACCCTGGGAACCCGCCGGCAGTGGTTTCAGCGTTGATGTATGGTCCTTCAAGTTGATGCGATGAACGTGTCAGATCCCACATAGCAATGGGATCAACACCAACGCTTACCCGGTCTAGCCATGAGGTAGATCCCGGCCTGTTTGGCAGCATCGAACCACGGCTGCAAGTCCCTGAACCCCTCGAAAGAAATTTCACCACGCTTTGGCTCTAGGATACCCCAGAACACGTAGAAAGACACCGTATTAAATCCCATGGATTTGATCTTTTGAAATAGATCCAAGTAAAGTGATTGCACTGGCATCCTAGGAAATGGTGTGAACGTCCATGCTGTGACACAGATGTTTGGGAGGTATACCGATATGGATGCATTTCACCACTGAAGAGGAAGAGACGTTCCCCGTTGATCATGATGGAATATTCATCCCATGTCACCTGGAAAATGTCGGACCACGTCAGTCATCCCTGGTGTACGAATGTATGGGATGCGAATAGCGTACGTTGTTTTGTAAGCCATCTGTGTCGCGCTTCGCAAAATGGAGGTTGCGATCAATGCGACCCAACGACAGCGTCACGGCCAACAAGGCGACAAGCAGAGAAAGCAACATTTCTCTCGTCAACTCTAAGGGACGTTCGCCGGGAGAGTACGAGCAAGGGTCCTTCCAGCATTGAGTTACGGCCTTTAAAGAGTATACGTAAACACCCGGTACGAGAGTGGTGCTGGGTTTTGTCTGGTGACCCGTCTGATGATCGCTGAAGGTGTTTCAGTTTCGGGGTGCAGGTGGTCTTGCCGGCCCGTGGGGATACGACTGTCCGCCTTCCCACCGCGAGCGGAGAGACTTCGAGAAGGTGTTTCTGGGGTAGATCATTGATGCTGGTCTCGCCGGGCCGGCGGCACGAGAGGTATGTACCAGTCAACCTATCAATTCAACAAGCCCTTCGGGCAGTCCTAGATCCGCACTGGGGTGCCCGTCACGGTGGAGTACAGAAATTGTATCACGTATATCACCGCCGGCGGGAGGAAGAACATGATGGTGGAGGTGTGACATGTGACAGCTCGTGTGGGAAGATAGAATATTGAGATCCCCTATCAGATAATCAAGTACACAAGCATGAGATCAACGGTGATGCAGCAGAAAAAACCTCCTGCGCTACTTGGGCAAGCTCTCGTGCCCACAGTACAAGAAATTCACCGCGCATACCCTAGCTGAGCCAGAGGATTACACTCCAATGCTTGATGACGCGGTTTAGTACGGAGCCAAAGACTATCAAGCCGATCAACATTCTGTAGACCTTTCGCACACCCGAATAATCACCGCCTTCTGTTCCCGATTCTTTCTCTCCGGAAAGTAACTGTGACACCCTTCCCCCCATAAATTCGAAATCCGAGTGTAACACTGAATATATTATATAGGCGTTGTCCACATGAGACTCGTCAATCCAAGCTGGGGTCACAAACGACTCATTTCACATCTCAATACATGGCGCATGAACACAAATCCTGGACAAGGTGTGCATCAAAGTAGGATGGAAAGACGTATACATCAAGAAGCCAGTGAAGGAAAGGGAAGAGCTCACGTTCGACATTCATGAAGATTGAAGCCATAAAATGAGGGCTATCAACCTGGAAAGCACTGATAGGAAGCAAAATCTCCCGCACTGCAGGGTGTCCGGAACACAAAAAAACGAATGCAATCAACAAGAATGATGTTAAGTATTTCAGTAGAGACGCTAGCAGGAAGCGAAACGAAAATATTAACAAGGACGCAGAACTAGGTGGTTGAAGATGAGAAGAGTCGATGGCTACCGGTAAGCGACGACGCCGAGTGGGGTTTTCGATCTCACAACTGTCCATGTTTGGCGCGACCAGTACTTCGTTTGGTCCCAGTTACTGAGGATACAATCGACTCTTCCTCATAAGACGGGTACTGTACGTCGAAATATACATGCCGAGTGCCCATGCAACTGCTCAGAGCTGTATCTGAGAAACGAAAGATATCCGCATCTGTTATTATGACTGATCATACACCTTGGCAATGGGAAGTGTGAGAGTGGCGCTGCCATCGGATACAAAGCAGAACGTATATATCTAACAAAAGTGACCGAGATCAATAATCCCGCATCGCCAGTTCCTTGATTGCGCTAGGAGACATCCGTGGGACGATTTGGCATGGATACGGCTTGGGTCGTCTGTCAATTGGCCAGTCCACGTCAATGAGGCACGACGATCGAGAGATTTTAGAGGCGCTCACGAGGTTGCTCCTTGGGTAAACTGAGGCACAAAGTCAATCTGATTCCCGTGGTGATCTCGCGCTTTCGAGAAATCAAACGCCGCAAGCATCAGAGCAATAGCAATCCACATCGACTGACTGGCAACATAACGTCCAGGACAGATCCTGGTAAACCGTCACATTAGACCCACGCAAAATAGTATACTAGCCCTAACCTTCGTCCGAAACCGAAGGCAAACGACGTGTCACAGTCTTTGAGTGTGCCATCCTCGTTAAGGAATCGCTCCGGCAGAAACTCGAATGGTGCAGGAAAAACTTCTTCGTCATGGGCAAGACCCCTGTAAAGGTGTTCAAAGGTTCTCCCGCAAACGCGTAAATTCAAACCCACCAGATATTGACCAGGACCGTGACCCCTATGCCAAGAGATCAACATCGGTGGAAGTAATCCATGCACAGCCGAGGACAGACCTTTCGGGATGTAGGCCCCATGATATGTATCTTCGGTAGTAGTCGCATGGGGCAATCCTTACCGACGACAGAAAGTGTCAGCATTAGATAAACAAAAGTATCATTTTCAACTCACCTAATGGGACGGCAGGATACCACCGTAAGGATTCCCGCATGACGGCCTCAACAAAAGGCAAGAAGGATCTGTCGTTGAAATCGGGTAGCCGGTCGGTGCCAACTACAGCGTTTATTTCCTTTTGTGCTTTCTGACAGACGTCAGGAAATAGGACCATCGCGAGGACGAACACTTCCAAACTAGCCCACGTCTATGTTGTTTATCAGATATTTCCCAAAAATATGCCACGGAATCACCGCACGGTTTCCGAGGCGGCTACATTCGAATGTAAATCGGGGTTCAGGGACATAATAACTGATGTATGCTTACCACCATATGCAACCGCAGAAGTGTTCCTTATCGCAAGAGTTACCTCTGGCAGATTTCCATTTCTCTCGTTTCTCCTGACAGCATCGCCTATCATTGAAGGTACATCAGGCGCGGATACCTCCGGAGGCCTCAGTAAAGTTCTACGGTGGAAGGTATATGCGTACCATTCGATCCAATCCCATCTTGAAAAGGATTGTGCGGAATCCGGTCGCGTACCCCTTTGCCTCGGTCGCCTCCGCCTTGAAGGAACCGGGCACCCAAGTCGGCAGATTGAGGACTTGAGAAGAACTTAGCCAACGGAGAAATGGTCGATGCGACGAGACTGACGGAATGGGAACATTTCAAGGAGGGCAGCTCTCTTTGTCTCGACAGCCTTGGCAACTACTCTGATACCTCTCTCGACATACTCCACGTATTGGTCGTTTGTTGGTGCCGCATCGTATCCATACACAATCGACATGATGATCGACGTGGAATAGCTGTAATCGCGTGATGCATCAGTGTTGAACTCATATATGACAACGGGACAAACGTGTGGAGGTGCACAGAGGAACGTTGTGGATCCTCGGCAAGGCTGACGATTAATTGTCGCGCCTTTGAGAATTGCATGGGTTGATAGGTCTTGGAAGCCTCGGCATTCATCGCTTGATGATATATGCGACGATGGAGACGCCAAGTGTCTCCATAGGGCATCAATAGGGTACCATCTGCAATCCCGTACCTGCAAAATCACTGAGTGAAAGGAGGGTAGGCAAGACAGAAAGAGACCCACGGTTCTGCTGTAGCGTACTTTGGCCGGTCCGAATAGATGTTTGATCGAAGTTCGACCAAGTCACGAGCAATCTTTGCAGAGTTTATGACAAGTACATTCATGTTAAACATGCGCGTGTAGATGAGATCGCCTGGAGTGGTTCAGGCTTGCATAAAAATGAGATTGAAAATGACTCAGAGACTCACCAAACACCTTGCGCCATTGGAAGAAAGTGACCCATGGTTTGGAAGCATCGATATTCAGTGCTGCTCCCAACAGGGGAAGACTCCTGGGCCCTGGAGGAAGAACAGCGCTCACGGAGTGTTTCGACGCTCTGCGCCGGGCGATGTACAGTGCCACGAGCAGCACGAGAATTACACTGCGACTCATCGTTACCGCCATTGTTGAGAGTGCTTTAGAACAAAAGGGGCCACGCAATTTATCACTGAGCGCCGAGCATTTTGTCAAGAATTAAGGGCAAGCAGAAGGACCGATTGGTTTATATTAGTAAGTTACGTTTCACTCAGGCGCTCAGAGTCAGTTCCCTTCGAGAACCATAGACGCTACACTCACAGCTAGACGACATTTCAACTGTCACCAGCTGCCAGCTGCAACGACAGAAGGAGTAGCGAAGCTCCGGTGACTGTATCAGCTATTCTTTACCCTGCATGTGGCAGCGGCAACTCAGTTTCAGTGAGGCGTTCGCGATTCAACTATTCAAGTTTGACGATTGTCCCCGGAAACAGATGAAACCTCGTCTGAAAGTCGATAGCTTAGGCACGCCGAATCATTGGTGCCACGGGTGAGTTCATGTCGGTGCTCATCGACGCATCGGAGCACTGCCACATAATTATGTTAGATAAGCTATCCTGGAATAGCGAGTGTTATTGTGGTGAAGAACAATGGCAGAACAACACATTCAAAAATACAAAAAGGTCCAAGCAAGGATGAATTTTCACCTCTTATTGGGTCGCTCTTACCTTTCTTTCTTTTTGTCTACGATCCCACTTTTCTGTTTCCTTCCAACGTCGCAGGCCGACCCGAATGTTTCAACCTCCACGGTTCGCAACTCCTCCTCCAGGTTATGATTCAATACAGACCTCTTCCACGTCCCTCAAACCATACCTCCAACTTCCTTACATTCTTTCTCTCACTTGGCTGGCCTATCCCATTATTTCCTTGCTATTCGTCATCTTCAGATTACAGATTTCCGCGGACGAGGCACAATCATCGGTGGCCAATGCAAGGGATGATCTCCTCACAGCGTGTCTGGCTGCCGAACAGGCTGCAACTGCCGCTGCCAGCATGCCGCGCTACTTGGCCATTGCCACCAATCAGCAGTTCGCAGATGCAGTCAATGGAACCATGAACGGTGCCCGCGAAGCTCTCATCCTGGCATTAACCTGTATGGAGGCAATCATCAACTTCCTCATCGATATCTATCGTTCGACGTTCCTTTGCTTTCTCGAGCTTGTTGTCGTCGGTGGTCTGGACCTTCTCATCAGTGCAGTCCAGGAGGTACGTCTTTTGGTACTATCAGGGGAGAACCTCTTGCGAATGTCTTTAGATCACGTCGTTCCTGCAAGGCACTCTGAACAGTATTGTCTCAGGCCTCAAGAACGATGTTGATTCTCTCAACTCTGCAATCCAGAGTGCCGTGAATTCTGTGAACTCGATCAATCCCTTGGGGAAAATTCAAGCGCCTCAATTCAATGTCTCTAGTCTCGACGCGATCTCGGATATCACTATTCCTACGGATTTCGAGGATGCTCTGATTAAGCTCAATAGCTCGTTACCCAGCGTATCATCTATCAAGGATACGATCCAGAATCTGTAAGTCAATACTCGTTGGCGTCAACGAATAGTTCCTCACGTTTTTCAGCGTGGACACGCCATTCGAGACTGTTAAGGCCGACATCAACAAGACATTTTTTGGTCTTACTTTCGATCCCACCCTCCTTCCCGTGCCTGCTGAAAATAATGTCTCGTTCTGCAACAACCTAGATACTTCCTCTATCGACAATCTCGGGAATGATCTCCTCCAAATCACCAAGATCGGCACCATCATTTTGATCGCAGTCCTTTTTCTGCTCCTTTCCGCTCATGGTGTCTTTGAATGGTACAAGTGGCGTTGTCTTATGCTTCATCTACAGCGTACGCGCGGGGCCTGGATGTCGGATCCGACGACCTATGACGTTCCGACTGTGACACTTACTGATCACAATCTCCTCATGTTGCAAGCCGACGCACAACATCCGTTGCTTACTCGCATCGCTTATACGCTAGCTACTCGGCTGCGGTTCACGCCTTCTCAACACATCCACCTTCGTTGGTTCTTGCATTACATTTTTCACCCTCCTGCACTTGCCTGTTTCCTCATCGGCGCTTTTGGGCTGCTCTCCGTCCAAATCCAACTCATTGCGATCGGTCCTCTTGAAGCCCAGTATTCTGCGCAAGCTGCCGCGGATGTGCAAGACCTTTCCAATGCAATAGCGACGCAGATGAACGACAGCATGTACAACCAATCTGCCGCGTATGCCACCGGGATCAACACCAAGGTCGAGACCGTTCAATCCACGATCAATGATGGCCTTTTTGGCTGGGTGAATGGCACCACCACCACGCTCAATACCACGCTCAACAATTTTTACGCCGATGTTCAAAACCTCGTAGGCTCCGTCTTCAACGGAACGATTCTCGAAACGCCCACACAGGATTTCATCAAGTGCTTAATCGGCTCCAAAGTTGACGCTATCGAAGACGTACTCACGTTTCTGAATCAAAACCTGAACGTCGATCTTCCTCAGGTCAACGAGTCCGTCCTCGTCCTCTCACCTAACAGCGTCAATGAAATCACTCAGCCGATTGCCACCGCTGCCATTGGTGGTACCTCGAGCAACTCTCAGGGCCTTGTTGGTAGGGTGGTGGCAACATATGTCGACTCGTTGAAGAAAGAACAGCTGATGTTCTGTATCTTCATGGGCTTATGGGGGGTGGTTGTGTTGATGGGACTCGCTGTCGTGCTTTGGCATTCATATGCGAAAAACTGGGTAGATGCGTATAAGAAGCGGAAATGGCAAAAACAGCAGCGAGACGGCCTCGAGGGGTTCGCCATGCCGTTCAAAGAGGCGGCACCTGTGCCTCATGTAGGGGATACCGAGAAAGGCCAGAGCGTAGCTGATCCTCCCATACGCTCGTTCACGCCGCTCCCTGAGGTTCGGTCCCCTTTTAGCATCAACCGTTTCCGTCGGCAAAACCAATCTCCTGAGCAACAGGCTCATCCTCTCAAGTCCCTAAAGCCTACATTCGAGAAGAGTTGGGATAGTTTCTTCCGCGAGGACGCAATCGACAAACGTCCTGAGCCGTCTGGACTACGCCGGGTTGTCAGTCGTCCGATGAAGTTCATGAACCTTGGGAAGAAGAAGGGTGACGAGGAGGTGTCGGAACCTCGTGTAGGCCGTTCAGAAGACAAGCCAAAGTCCGGTTGGTTCAAGCCGGTGACTGGACTGTTCTCAAAGGAGACCCAGAGCGCTCAACCCATTTCGGAGTTCGTGGTCAATAGACCCCTGTCGGGCTCTCGCAGCCCTCGCCGGCAGTTGACGATCTCGGTCGAGCGCGCCTCGACAGTTCGGCCCCAAAACCTCCCCACAATCGATACTACACCCGCCCCTGTCCATGAAGAGTCTTCGTCGGTCCCGCCAGCACTTCCAGCACTTCCCTGGATGAAGACGATCCCGCCAAAGAAAGCCATACCTCTCACCATCCCCCCACCTCCCCCTGGCCGCTCGCGGAAAGCTAATGTTCCTTCGGACGTCGGCTCTACGCCTCCCGACCACGGTCCCTTAGCAATGCCGCTCCACAACTCGTTCGAGGATCGCCCAGCCTCTCATAAGCCCGTCCATCTTGCGCTCTACCCCACGTATCTCGCTTCGCCTACCAACGGGACCGCTTCACATGAGAGACACAAGCGCTCGTCGACCATTCCCGGGCCCATCGGTACTCCACCGGTAGTGGATTTCACGAGTAGACACGAGTCTACCCGGTCGACATCACGGCTTCTTACGAACATACATGCACAAACTCCAGGCGACGCGGTTGATCCGTTTGCCACGCCATTTGATGACGATGCTAGCGTCGTGACCCCTGCGCAGGCGAGGAGAGTCACGAATCCGTTTGCTGGCCTTGCCCTGTAACTATTCTTGTAATGTTTGCTACGCGTCATGATCTCACCGCTGACACGTCCAAGACGGGTCACTTATTCTATCACTGACGGCCTAATCACTATTGTTCATTCATTGATATATTGATACTTTGCACATTGACATTTCCCACTCACATACCTTTTCGCTCTCGATAACCGATGTATCCCTAACGGATAGGATTAACCTCATTTGTTCCGGCAGTTGGACAGGTAGCAGATCATGTATTCAGTGCAAATTGAATGTCTTCATCCCCTCGGGCTCGATGTGATGCGGCTCATAAATAGAATATTGTGAACTACGAGTGCTAGCCCATCGTGGTGGAACGAGAATCCGCTGCGAGTGCTGCACACCCACGCCATCCTCGCCGAGCTCTCAGCGAACCGACAGATGCTCCGAAATAATCTGATCTACCCTCAGATCAACCTTTCCCAGGATCTCCACGGTCTCCACCTATAAATCAAACCGAAAAGAAAAGAATCCGACGTCAGTCGCGCTCATTCCGGTGGGCAGGATTCAAGAGCATGGCACGCACCCACAAACGTCTCGAGACCTCCTTTCCCTCTTCACTCAACACATAGTCACTCTCCTCCGCGACCTCACAACAGGTCACGTAGCGTCCGTGCCTAGTTTGCTCGCCTGGTTCCACGGCGGGGTGCACGAGCGTGCGACTGCCCACCTCGGTCGTACGCGCGAGCAATGCTTTACCCACGTATATCACCAGGCCTATGAGCAAATTGCTCTCGGCAGAACGTGTGAGACGGGAATGACAAAACCCAGGGTTGATCGCCGACACGGCGACAGGCGTTGGTTTGGGCAACCGAGACGCGAGCTCGCGGACAAACATGATTTCGAGTACTGTTACATAGTTTGGACGAGATGAGTTGTCATGAGGCGCGTGTGCGAGGTGCTGACTCACGTTTTGAGAGTTCATAGCGGCCTCTCATGATCCTATGGGAGCAGATCAGTACCTGGGTTTCGCATGTGCCTGCTTAGCCTGGAGTACTTACGAAGGCGTACAGTATTCCTCATCGCTGAGTTTTCCGAGGATGCTGGGCCAACTACTGGCACCTATCAGTTTACTGGCCATAAAATGCGCCTCGCTCGAAACAATGACCAATCTCGAAGCGTCGTTTGGCGTCGCAGACTTGATGAGGTGAGGGAGCATCAAAATACTCAGCAGTGCCGTCGATAGATAGTTGACTTGCAATCTGACGATCAACAAAGGATCAATGGTTCAGCACTGTCATGTGTGGTGTCGCGACGAACGTGGACTCCCATCCGTCTTGCGTCTTGGAGTAGACCATCGTTCCAATGGCTGCATTGGCGATGACCGCATGCATCGGCAAGCCCTCTGACTCGACTCTGTCAGCAAACTTGCGAACAGAGTCAAAAGAACTGAGCTCTAGTGGCCAGACGTCGACGTTTTTGATCATGGACTGCTCTTCGACATCTGTGGTAAAGACCGCGCGAGTCAGCGGCGTTGCAGACCGATTAATAGGCCGCATCTACCTTGCTTGGTTTGCTTGCCCTTGGCCTCGTCACGCGCGGTGAGCAAGAGTCGCTTGGGCTTGAGTTTTGCGAGATGCACGGCTGTTTCAAAGCCGAGACCGACGTTTGCGCCAGTGACGACTATTGACTTTTCGCTGATGTCGGCATTTGGGACCGGGATCGTCGTCCACTGGTAGTAGAGGAAAGAGAAGACGCTGAACTTGCCCATGCCAGCAGTGACAGTGACTTTAAGGAGGATAAGTGAGAACTGCCAGTGGGGACGCGTGAGCAAGCGCACCGAGGTAAGGATGGGTTATAAACGAACGTACCTGCAATCCCACAACGAGTTAGGAGAGGTACCGGGTGAACGAAACTCCCAGAGGGTGTCTCAGTGCGTCCCACTGAGTACATGCCGGGAGTAATTTAGACAGCACAATCGGGGTCAATGGAAAGGATCTGAAACACAGTGCTATATTTGTATCACCATTACTTAATATCCGCTGGTCATCTGATTCCTGACATTCAATCGATTTACGCCTTTCTTCAGACTGATTGTGCGTGTGGGGAGACCTCGGCCGGAGGATCGTCAGGTCGAGTACCCCATTGCGCCGGGTTCAGAGATACGAGCACGTTTCCAGATCCCCACCTATGCGTCTGCACTGAGCGCATTCTTCCACAAAGATCCACCGACGTCACCGAGAACCCTCTCTACCTCGGACTGCTCCAGATTAAGGATGACCTTACGCTCACCTACTGGTTTTCGTGTCGCTGTAAGCCCGTCCTCCATGAGCATCGCCCGCGAGGCAAGGAGAGAGTCCAGAACAAGGGTGAGCTCCTCGAGCATGGGTGCGCGAGTGGACACCCCGTCTCCGAGGGCTTCCACATAGATAAGGTGCTGGCGTTCAACCTGTCAAGTGCCTCAAGGTTACATCCCCAATCGATGAATACCAGAAAACTCACTTCTCCCCATCTGATTTCTTCAACACCCTCCCTCTTCATACACTTTACGACCGCAGCCAGCATGATTCGTTCGTGTAGACTTAGCTCCTTCAAGAATGCAGCAGTTGGGCTATTCTGCATCACTTTAATGACATCCTTCACGTCTTCCGCACCCGCAGTCTTTCCCTTCGGATGTACGAGTTCAACAGCGCGCCTGCAGATATCCAAAACGCGACGAGCGTCACCGGATATGGATGCCACCTTCATGGAGGCAAATCTGACGCCATCCGAGGAGACAACGTCCCGTTGGTATTGTGTCGGTAGATTTTCGTTAGCAGCTTGCAGACGCGCGTGCACAATTTCCTGAAGTTGGGGGGTCGTGTAGGGCTGGAAATTTATTCGAGTCATACCTTTACATCAAGGTTAAATCACGTCAGGAAGTCGACATCATGTTCGCTTACCCAGTCGACTGCGAACGCGCCCGGTCATTACTCTCTCTGGAAGGTCCATTGTGTTTGCGACCGCAAGCACGACAAGCTTTGATCCAGCTAACGTTGGCCAATTAAAAAAGTTATAGACTACGTCCTGCTTTGTCGTGACAAGCTGGTCTAGTTCGTCCATTAGTACGACGCTAGCGGTCAAGGTATGAATCGTTAGCTATCGGAGCACCCAACTGAACATCACTACTAACCATGCATGACCACCCGGACCTGCTCTTACGCCGGCACTGAAGTGGTTGCCGAGCCGTTTCAGAGCTTCCTTGGAGCTGACTTTGAGATGACCATCTGTGGAGACATCGTGACCGGAGATCGTTTCCCACAGAAGGTTATATGCCGCTGATGGTTCCGGGATTCTAAGCCCATTAATCTCCACGTACGTGAATGGGAGTGTTTCCTGCACAATGGTGTAAGTAACGAGCAGTGATGAAAGAAAGATTTCGGTACAAACCCCATTCTCTGCCATACGCTTCAGTTCGCTAACGACAGCATGGACAGTAGCTGTTTTACCAGTCCCAGGAACACCGGATATATCTAGGACCCAAGCGTCAGAAACTTGCAGAACAGGCACCGAAACACCCACAAATACATCCCCCGCTTCCTTCTTCAAGAAGTTCTTCTACTGTGCGCAAAACACGTTTATACTCATCTCCTCGACATGGTAGAATGCCCGGGCGCGCAGCCACATGTAGAACATGCATGGCCCTCAGCCATGCATCCTGGGGCAACTTCTGCAGCTGCTTATAGTGTTCCTGCGTCAGGTCCAGACCCGGGACGCGCACGACTGCTCCTTTGCGGTTATTCCTCTTCCGGATAGCTGCTTTAGAATGGGGAGTTGGAGCAGCGAGTTTGTTCGAGCGAGATTTTCGAGGTGTAGACTTGGACGGGGTACTGAGTGTGCGTTTACGCTTCCGGGATGGTGTTTTTGGGACATCATCCTCGAGCGTGTCGCTGTGAGCGTCAGGCTCTGAATCTCGATCATCGGCGACCGTGGTAGGGAGTTCATCCACATCATCACCCACAGAATGCTGGTACTCGTAGTCGGTATCCGTGTCCCGCGTTGATGGCTCGTCCTCCTCGATGATCTTCTTCAATCTTGGGCGTTTCGGAGTAGTCTTCTGCTTCGGAGACTCTACAGGAACTTTCCATGACCTTCCGCTACTCTGTTCTTCGTCCGACTCCGAGAGCGCGCGCATTTTATGCTGAGTCCAGTCAAAATCATAGTAGAGCCCTTTCCTAGAGTCGAGGGCGAAGCGACAGTAGAACAGCGTGGTGTCATTTTTCCTATAACCCGAATTCCCAGGGGATGCGGCTTGCGCAGTGTTTCCTTTGGAAAGTGAGTCGGTTACGGTGCAGTGGCGAACGACATTGGAGGGTGGCAAGATTGCCTCCGTATCAAGGGTGAAGTACACTTCGTTCTTGGGGTATGGTTGGAACTAGCCAGAAAGGCGTTGCGCGACCACTCACCTCGGTATGCTCCCTTCGTGGACGTACGCGAGGAAGTTCGATAGGCCGTTGAAACCAGTGTACCTGAATGAACATATTGGCCTTGATCCGTGCCTCTTCCAATCCGTCCGTCTCGTCCGTCTCGTCCGTCCTGAGTTCCCACATGGATGCAATAACTCCGACGCTATCATACTTGGTATTGCCAGTCGAGATGCACACCGTATCCCCGACACTGAACACTTCTCGGGTGCTGACCTCGGATTTCGCGGACCTTGGCTTGCCTCTGATGGACGGTGGCAAACGTGCCTTGGAGCGGGTAAACGAACGGTAAAACACGGTCTGCAGGTCAGGCGCGGGTCTCCAGTTCTCATCTTCTGCGAGTGCTTGGTAGTCCTCTGGAATAGAGGGTCTGACATAGAACGGGTCGGACGACCATGATGTAGATCCGTCAGCCCATGCGCTTGGATGTACGGGATTGACGAGCTGCTGGAAACGTTTCGAGCGACGCGAAGGCGTTGTCTGCACCGACATGAAGTTTGACCTTGAAGAGTGTGACAAACACGTCTGTCACGCGTCTGTACCAATTTAGATAACAACATATACGACTACTACTATAGCTTAGCCTTGTGACCGTCAATCCGCCTGCTCATTCCTTCGATAATCTGCTCTGCCTCGTGTTCAATCCTGTTCAGCAGAACTTCGCATGTAGGAATATCCTTGATGAGGCCCATGACAATGCCGGCAGTCCAAATTCCATACTCGGGGTCCCCATTCTCATATACGACCTTTCCCCTCGCACCTGACACAAGATCGCGTAAATCAGAGAATTGGGCACCCTCCGGCCTCCGTTCAAGCGCGACAACCTGCTTCGACACAGCATTCTTGAATACACGCGCGGTATTGTTCAGAGTACGGAAAATATGGACGGTATCTTGTTCGGAGGATGCGACAATCTTCTCCTTGATGCCCTGGTGAATTGGACTGATCACTTGTCTACACAGTTATTTGCCCGAGGAACGACCATAGACGCACCTTTCCACCGTACACAAGAAGCGTGTACCTATCATACACACGTCAGTTTTCCAAGCTAAACTTGGCATACTGGCATACCCATGTTTACGCCCTGTTGAATTGAGATAAATTAGCTTAGATCATTTGGCCGACAATCATGAGGAAAACGTACCGCAGCACCGAGGGCTATGGCGGCCACCAGCCCATTGCCATCTGCAAATCCTCCGGATGCGATATACGGTATCTTGAGTTCACTTGCTGCCCTAGCCAACTGATTTCAAGTCAGAGTTGCGTCATGAGGAGTGTGTAGGATCCTCCCACCAACACAAGGCCCCCAATATCTTCCTCTCCAGGGTGTCCCGCGCCTTGGAACGGTTATTAGTGCGGATCCAAAATTAGATTCACAGTTGGCATACATTCAAAACCGTCGATACTGAGAACATCGACCCCCATTCGTTCCGCGGACTGCAGTTAAATTCGTAATATCAGTGCATCGCAGATACGTGAGGTCTCACTCCCAACCTTTGCGTGCCTAATAGTTGTGCACTTGTGGATCACGACGCACCCGTGTGTTCTAAGGAAACGAATTAATTTACCCGCTGCAACATGTCACTCAGCGGAAGCACAAAACTACGAAGAGAGGAGACGTACGATTGTTCCCGGCGGTTTCAAAGATCCGAACACCCTCTTCGACGGCAGCACGCGCATAGCCTTCGTAATCTGGAGGATTGATGGTAGGAAGGAGGGTGAGATTGACACCAAACGGCTTGTTTGTAGTAGCTCTCGTCTCCCGAATAGCAGTGCGCAGGGCGTCAGGACTCGGTTGAGTGAGCGCCGTCAGGATTCCTGGGAATGATGCCATTAGGGATGGGACGTCGACTCGACGACTCGGAACTCACCGAGACCACCCGCGTTAGAGACGGCGGCAACGAGTGGAGGCTTTCCAACCCTACGAAGTCAACCGGGTTTGGACGCTAAGGAGTTACGGGAACTGCGTTGCGCATACCATTGCATTCCACCTTGGACGACGGGTCTAGAAACATGGGTGAGGATGAGGACGTACACATCAGCCGAGGTACGTACATGCGTATGTGGAGGAGCTCAGTGAGAGCGGTGGTGATCATCGAAGTTATGGTTCAACGTGCGAACCCAGATGAACGATAGCCGGTTCGGAGGTTGGCATGTGATACTCATGGACTCTTTGGTACTGGTTGTCGGGACCGAACTCGCCGCACATCTGCATCAAGCATCACTGCGGCCAACCTGACATTGGCGGAGTCAATTCCAATGTCTATAAGTATCGTTGTGCAGCGCCGGATGCGTGCATCATGGATCATCCACCTGACACGAAGAGAACGCCTTTCCTCGATCCCAATCTCTATTCATTAGACCCCGAGTCCTCCGCATTCTTGAAGTCCGTCACAGGCATCCAGGACGACAATGAACTCAGGGAACACATTCTAAACGTACAGGCAAAAGCATACGCTGTGTGTGCCAGTGCTCCAGGCGGACCGTGGTTCTTCGTGCTGATCTCTCCGTCCAGGTGGCCCCCTACCCCTGCATACGTACCTTCAGCTTCACAAGGTACGCTCGTGATACCAGACGGGAGATCAATGTCTCATGTATTTGCAAGGCTCAAGATCTCCAAAGCCCCCGCTTACAAGCATGTTTTGAAACTGGGTCAAGAACGAAAAGGCGCTTTACTCCTTGATATCGGATGTTGCTGTATGTCCACAACACCCGCACATAGGATGATACTGCACATCGACTTTTCAGTTGGCAACGACGCGCGCAAAGTTGCATTAGATGGCTTCCCTGTCAAGCAGATTGTTGCGTCCGATCTGAGACGGGGTAAAGATTTACTTTCATTCTCGCCGTCTAGCTTCTAACGCTCAGCTTCCGAACCATCACCAGAGCTGTGGGATCTTGGTCATGTGTTGTTCCGTTCCACTCCAGAATATTTTCCAGCGACGTTCGTGTCTGGAGACGCCCTCGACCATACTTTTCTATCCCCTTCTAAGAGCAGTGCCGAACTTCCTACGGACGTCAATATATCGAACATCACTACTCTGAATGAGCTTCGTGGAAAGATCTCGGTCATATGGGCCGCCTCATTTTTTCATGTCAGTTCTCCCTTTAGAATTGAAACCTCTCTGATTTTTTTGAAGCTTTTCTCAGAGAATCATCAGTGTCAACTCGCCCATGCATTGGGATCACTTTTATCTTCTGAGAAAGACAGTGTCATATTTGGTGCCCATATAGCCCTACCTAACAAGGGTGTTCTCATCGGGAAGATATCTGATAAAGACGTCAAGATGTTTTGCCACGATCCGGATTCTTGGAGAGAAATGTGGGTGGGGCGGTCGACTCTTCCTGTTACTAGCGTCGATTCCGTGGATACATTAGAGCTCGGAGTGACGGTTTTTCCTCCTGATAGTGTTAGGCTTGATTCGTTGTTGAGAACAGTGAAGTCTGACACCGGGGAAGATTTTTGTCTCTTGGTGTGGAGTATCACAAGGATATGACTCGGATGTGGTCAGATAGGCAATTGATGTTGGCTACGGTTTTACCCTTACTATAAGAGACCGAAGTTCCCGGACGATCCCTTGGACGATCTCGTCCGCGACCAACAAACCCACCGGTAAACTTACCGTCGCTATTCAGTCAGCATCATTGCTCAACTTGACTCTTAGATTGGCATGCTCGTGCTACCTGGATCATCTGCACTTACAGCGACAAAGCTGCAGATACTCCTGCGTGACATCCAGAGTATAAATGCAGACATCGTGACTGTCGACGCTGTATTCATCCACCTCGTCAAATGCCGTCAGGGACTTGGGCGGGAACTCGGCGATAGTCAATCGTCTCACAGGCAATCGCTCGCTGCCCTTCTTGACTATGGCGACAATATCCAATTGCCCGGCACTGTTGACACCCTCCGGAAGAATCAAAACATTGTCTATATCACCCCCAGAGCAGGTTCCATATCTCCTTGGAGCAGTAAAGCGACAGATATCGCAGCCATATGCAACCTAGCAGAGCACATCGAGAGACTCGAGCGAGGGGTCGCGTACATTTTCCAGTTAGGGCGGGGCAAGACGCTAGACAACACAGCGGTCTTCCAAATGTCGCATCTACTCCATGACCGTATGACACAGACCATCCAACTTTCGCTACCGCATGAAGACGTAATATTCAAGTATCAACCTCCTGGCCCGTTGCGGACAGTCGAGCTGACAGGCCAAGCCGATAGCGTCACGGGTGGATCCGCTGCCGCTAGAGAACGTCTCTCTTTAGCCAACAAGGAGCTGGGGCTTGCCCTTGCCTCCGACGAGATTGACTATCTGATCGATGCCTACGTTGCTGGCGCATCCCCAATCAGCCGCCAGCCCACCGATGCAGAGCTCTTCATGTTTGCTCAGGTCAATTCGGAGCACTGCAGACACAAAACCTTCAATGCCTCCTGGACCATTGATGAAACTCCTCGTGACAAAACGCTTTTCCAGATGATCAAAAATACCGAAGAGAAGTCTATTAACAAAGCTATCTCCGCCTACTCTGACAATGCCGCTGTCCTTCGAGGTTCGACCGTGCCCATCTTCGGATTCTGGCCACCGGGGTCCAGGGACTCCCAAGTCTATACTTCGAAACTGGAGCACAACCCTATCCTCATCAAGGTCGAGACCCATAATCATCCCACAGGCGTTTCCCCCTACCCAGGAGCGGCGACAGGTTCCGGCGGGGAAATCCGGGACGAAGGATCGGTCGGTCGAGGATCCAAGCCCAAAGCCGGCTTGTCTGGCTTCACTGTATCCGACCTCCGTATCCCGGGTTATGAGCAACCATGGGAAACGGATTTTGGTCGGCCCTCTCATATCGCATCAGCTTTAGATATTATGATCGACGGCCCGCTTGGCGCGAGCACATTCAACAACGAGTTTGGACGACCTGCTCTCTCTGGGTACTTTCGCACGTTCTCGGAGTCTGTCCCTGCCTCCGGGGATGGGACAAAGGAAATCAGGGGGTACCACAAACCTATCATGATCGCGGGTGGTTATGGAAACGTACTTCCAAGCTTCGCGAAGAAATCACAGATCGAGTCTGGCGCCAAAATCATCGTGTTGGGAGGACCCGGCATGTTGATTGGTCTCGGGGGCGGAGCCGCGTCCAGTCAGGTCTCTGGTGCCAGCTCCGCAGAGCTGGATTTTGCATCTGTACAGCGAGGCAATGCAGAGATGCAAAGACGGTGTCAGCAGGTTATTGACGCGTGCGTGGGACTAGGAGACGGGAATCCGATTCAGAGTATCCACGACGTCGGGGCTGGTGGGCTATCTAACGCCTTACCCGAATTGGTGCACGACTCTGGGCTCGGAGCGGCGTTCGAGATACGGGATGTACTTGTTGCAGATAGCTCCATGGCGCCGATGGAGATCTGGTGTAATGAGAGCCAGGAACGATACGTACTTGCCATCTCTGCGGACAAAGTTGGTAATTTCGAGGCAATTGCGGAACGCGAACGGTGCCCGTTCTCCGTCGTTGGTCATGCTACGGAGGAGGAAGTGCTCATTGTCACAGACCGCCTCCTTGGTCAAGAGGTTATCAATCTAAGAATGTCCACACTCTTTGGCAAGCCCCCTCGTATGTCTCGGAAGGATAAGAAGCGAAGAATTGTATTCAACGACTTTGATACATCCCTGTCCACATACCTCCCCGGTGTCACCGACCCTATCTCTGCTGCAGTCGACCGCGTGCTTCGCCTTCCATCCGTCGGCTCGAAGGCCTTCCTAATTACTATCGGAGATCGGTCTATCACCGGCCTAGTTGCACGCGACCAGATGGTGGGCCCTTGGCAGGTCCCAGTCGCTGACGTTGCCGTCACCCGGTCTTCCTTCGGTTTTGACGTTCTTGCCGGAGAAGCCATGGCTATGGGCGAAAGAACCCCTGTCGCTCTCCTCGGCCCCGCCGCATCGGCGCGCATGGCAATCGCCGAATCCTTGACCAACATCGTCGCAGCCTCTATCACAGATATCTCTCTCGTCAAGTTGAGCTGCAATTGGATGTGTGCTGCATCAAAGGAGGGAGAAGGCGCGGGCTTGTATGAGGCTGTCACTGCTGTTGGTGTGGAGTTGTGCCCTGCCCTTGGAGTCGGTGTGCCCGTCGGCAAAGACTCAATGTCCATGTCGATGAAGTGGAAACAAGGGAGCGAGCAACGGGAAGTCAGTGCACCTTTGTCACTCATCGTGACTGCATTCGCCCCCGTGGATGACATTTCCAAAACTTGGACGCCGCAACTCCGCACAGATATCGGCGAGCCAACTGTGCTCGTGTTTTTCGACTTGGCGGGAGGGAAAAGGCGCATGGGAGGGTCGGCAGTGGCGCAAGTGTTCAAGGAGATCGGATCGGAGGCTCCTGACGTGGTCGATCCTGACGTGCTTAAAGCGTTTTTCAGCGGCTGTCAAATCGCCAGAACAGCGGGGTTGGTTCTCGCGTATCACGATCGCTCCGACGGCGGTTTGTTTACTACCCTCGTCGAGATGTCTTTTGCCGGCCGGGTCGGCGCTGACATCAACCTGGATCCATTGGGTTCTCCTGGCGACCCCATCGCGACACTGTTCAACGAAGAGCTCGGTGCCGTCGTTCAAGTACGCAAGAATGCAGTTGACGAGCTGAAGTCTACATTCGCCGACGTGGGCTTCCCCGTCACTTCCATCTTTGAGGTCGGAAGCGTAAACGAGGATCCAACCAATCAGGCTTTCATCATCCGGGAAAGTTCTAGAATAGTGCTCTCTCGAACTCGAGGTCAACTCCAGGAAATTTGGTCGGAGACGTCGTTCAGGATGCAGAGCCTTCGCGACGACCCTCTTGCTGCGAAACAAGAATTCGACCTAATCAACGACCCGAAGCACAAAGGCATATATTACGAGCTTACATGCATGCCCAACTTATCCCCTTCTCGCGACCTGACGTGCCGTCCCAAAGTAGCGATTCTGCGAGAGCAGGGTACTAACGGACATGTCGAGATGGCCTGGGCGTTCACTGAAGCTGGCTTCGATGCCGTTGATGTGCATATGACCGACATCCTCAGCGGGCGGCTCTCTTTGATCGACTTCCGTGGGCTTGCCGCCTGTGGCGGTTTCTCCTACGGTGATGTCCTTGGTGCTGGAAAAGGATGGGCACATTCCGTTCGTCTGAATAAAGTCGCGGGAAGAGTGTTCAAGCGATTTTTCGAGGATGAAAACACCTTCACCCTTGGGGTGTGCAACGGATGTCAGTTCCTCAGCCATCTCCGAGAGCTGATACCCGGTGCGGAGGACTGGCCCGATTTCAAGCAGAACACGAGCGAACGATTCGAAGCCCGGATTTGCATGGTTCACGTTGCACAAACCGACGCTACGCGGCGTTCCGTGTTCCTGCGAGAGATGGCCGGCTCCAAACTCCCCGTACCCGTGGCGCACGGAGAAGGACGGGTCTCGTTTGCGAAAGGAGATGCCCAGCTGCGTGGCCTACAGGCTGCAGGTCTCGTCGCCACGCGGTATGTAGACTCGGAAGGATTACCGACCCAAGTGTATCCCACGAATCCCAACGGAAGTGTGGACGGCATTGCTGGAGTGCAGACGCCGGACGGGCGGGTGCTTGCGCTGATGCCTCATCCCGAGCGGGTAACCACGCTTGAGAGCAATAGCTGGTACCCGCCCGCGTTCTCGGAGAGTTGGAACGGTGTGGGTCCATGGTTCAAGTTGTTCCAGAGTGCGAGAGCCTGGGTAAATTGATGGTGAGTTTTTTCGCATTGAATGTCAACCGAGCATGAGCTTGACGTATGCTGTCAAAAGTCGAATAAGAACGTGACTGACTCTGTAGGGTTGTAAAATCATTTGAAGTCCTGTTTATATGTCGCCATATAGAGTTTACCGATCTCAGGTGTGGCAAGGTTGGACCTTCGCGATTTCCAGTGAGCATGGTAACCTCCAAGAGCAGGAGGGTCAGCATACTGACGACACACTGACGACAATTGTTCGCCCAAGTCACGTTAGACGTGCATGAATGGACCAGAAGTAGCGAGACATTTGCCACCGCAGACGACCGCCTCCCAGAAGCGTTTGTGTTTACTGTATTGCTGCCGGTTCGACGCCTGAAGCTTTGAAGCGGCGACAGAGTGGACCCCTAGTAGGGGGTTTGTCTCCATCAGGGAAACGTCAGGACCGTGCTAATACATTCCATAGTATTATAAGAGTTTCTAAGACCATTGGCAAATTGTGAAAAATGGATTATAGAGGATTATAGAGGATTATCACGGTCCTGATTTTTCCCTGATGTCTTACTTGACACAAGCGAGTTCATTGTGAATTTTGCTTTATTTCGTGCCCTGACCTTCGTATTTTGTGTGGCCATCACAGGTTGATTGTTGAGGCTGGGGAACGTGTTTCGATGATGTTCCGTTCCGCCATATCTCCCGACGATGCTCTGGAATCTGAAGGTGCTGGACCACTTTCGAGCGAACGATGTACGTCGGGAATTCGAGCATGATCGCGGTCACGTCAACGCCGAACTATAACGCTGACTGCCGCTTGTAGTGACATTGACACTTGAACATACTCGGACTTGATTGAGTTCAGTATCGTTGTCTACCACTATGCACGTTTCCAACAAAGGTTCTGGATGTGACCATTATGGCGCATGCCACGCACCTCTTGACACGCACACTATGATGACATGAGGGTCCCACGCCGGACGCTCCAGGATGTCCATTACGCTGGTACACGGGACTGGACAATGCAAAGAACTCGTGCTCGGCGCCCACTTATTGTACACCGGATGTCTGGCACCAATCATTGGCACTGCAGTCACACTCATGTACACATTAAAGTCAACTCATATTGACTATGACGAGCCTACAGGTTCAAAGTGAGTCTATTCAGGGCCACACGCCTCTCATTTGCCTACGTCAACCGTCTCCGATTTCCGCTTTCTATGAGTCTCGCCGAGCAAGTCGTTGAGCAAGTCAAGTTCGTCAATCGCCTTCGTTGGTGTCTTGTTCAACACGAGGTCCAACAACGTGTTACTCGACACGATATACACCCGCTGGTCTGGGAGGTTTGCATCTTCCAGGTTGCTCTCAACGCTCTTCCTCGTCTCCTCGATAAACGACTTCCTCGCGGCCCAGTATATTTCGTGACGACGCTCGGGGGAGTCATCTTCATCGCAGCCCATCTCCCTCATGACGTTCTGGATGTGTTGGTCTGCTTTCGAACGAACAATGTATGTTGGAATTTTGAACCGTGTGGCGTTTGCGAGGATGGCGATGTCTGTCATGGTGAAGCGATTGTCGAAGGGTACAATGATGGAATCGAAGACGTAGAGGCCTAATTCGTTGAAGTATTGCCAGTCACGGCACTTGAGGGTACCTGCACCGGGGGCGTCGTACCAGACGAAGGAGCTATTGCGGTCTGTGTCTGCGTATCGGGTCAACTGGCGTGTCGTCCCAATGACCCCAACAGCCGCAGCACCCTGATCCTTGCCGCGCAAACCGCGAAATGCATTCACGAGCGAAGACTTGCCACTTCCAGAGGCGCCGGCGACAGCAAAATGACAGCGACCCTCCTTGTATTTGATACGCTTCCGGGTAGCGGTGACTTGATCGGGGGAAGGAGCCACGACGGGCGGAATGCCTTCCTTCAGTCGCCTTTCGGCATCTGCTATCGCCCTCTGAGCTTCTTCAGTAGCTGCACGAGTCCTCTCCTCGGCCAGCGCCTTACCAGCCTCAGCGTCAAGGCGCTGTATATCCGCAGCCTTTCGGACCCTCTCCGCCTCTTCCATCACAGCTGCTATCACCCTTTCCGCACACTCTCGTGTCATTTGGGATTGCTCCCATTCCTCTTGGGCCTCCTGCGTAAGCCTTGCAGCCTCCTTGGCTGCTTTGGCTGCTTCCGAAGCGAGGTCCTCCGCCCGTTTCACAGCTTGCGCGGCTTCCTCCAATTGCTTCTCCACTCGTTTCTTCTGTTCCGCAGCTCTATCAGCTTCCTCCTTGCAAGGACATGCTCGCTCGCGTTCCTGTTCTGCTTCCTTCTTGTGCTTGTCAGCGAGCTCTTCGACCACCTTGGCATCCGCTTGCTGAGTGGCCAGGCGAGCTTTGGTGGCGACAATAATTGGATTAATGAGACCCACAGCAGTCGGAACCAGTGTGACAAAAGTTCCAGCGACAGACGCCGCAGTTCCGGCCGCAGCGACCAGTAAGGGAAGCATATTTGACTATAAGAGCCTGTTAGGATATGGAAAACGGAAAAATGTGGTTATTCCTGGACCCGAAAGCCCTGGACATCGTGACTGCATGCTGGATGCAGCGTTGTTTCAACGTTGTTTACGTATGTTGTTCAAGGGCCTTGAAACCTAACAAACCAAAATAACGCGGTCCCATCTAATGAGTCATGGCACGACGCGACCGTAACACCACGCAAGTTTCGTCCTCCGACAATTTCCGTTCCAGAAGTTCACTGATTTCCACATGAGCGACAGTGTTCTATTCTTCACAGATCCGGATGATACAGATGCATCTCCAGAATCCCTTCCAAATTCAGAGGAGGTCGCACCAGAGGCACCACGACTTACCCAACCGGAATCTACCTCGTTCTCACCTCAACAAGTCCGTGAAAAACGACTGTTCTTTCCGGACAGCGACGACGAGACAATTCCAACTCTCGAAGGTCTACCAAACTCCATGGTTAGGATGACTCCCCTGGCAACGGTTACTGGCAATGACTCTGGAAGCGACCTCGAGCTGCCGTCTTTCGAAGATGCCCCGCGCGCATCAAGCGTCAGTAGCATATCTTCTCCGGTATCAAGAGATTCCTCTCCCGAGATTACTACGAGATTATCCCCGCCTCCGGCCAAGAAGAGGCGCCTATCATTCTCTGCGCGACCTAAAGCTACCATCCAATCAGATGGTAAATACCTGGGGACCTTCTTAGTTCCGAACGCATGGAGCACGGCCAAGGGTAGAGGTTATATCAATCCGGGGGATGAGATCAGAATCGAGAGAGAGAGTTCTGAGAACACACATACCGCAGCCCAAAGTAAGGGAAAGAAGAAGCAGCTCACACTCAAGGCAATGTTGAAGTCCCAGCCAGCCAAAAACATGAAGCGGAAGACCGATACTATCGTTCGGCTTACGAATAAGGGGGGATTCGGTGAGCACACCATCATTTCAATGGCAGCGGATTGTATAATTAGGCTCGGAGAATTTGGCCGACTACCGCAGGACGTCTCTGGATGGGTATCAAAACTATTGGATATGGGTAAGTGGCTATCCCTTCTCCCATTTCTTATGCGTATACTCATACATCACCAAGGTCTGATCAACTTCAAGGGAAGTACAATGATCGATTGCCCGACTGTCCTATACTCGGGCGCAGACATGATTGTCTCTCTCTCTGTTTATATCTCTGACTCGGCATTCAAGCCCGTTAATGCGTCCGACGCTTCCCACCCAAAAGTAACGTTTGGACAAGGCAAGGAAACCGACGAAGAACAATCACTTCGCGAACGAAAAACTGCACTCTTAACCTTATTTGACGCTATCAACCTTCGGCCACGCATTAGTGCACGAGCTTTAAGTAGCGGCCCAGTTCCCAATGAAGATGACCGGCGAAATGGAAAGTTCTCGCAGAAGTCGGCAGCCACCAAGACAACTAGAACCGAAATAGTAGGCGACGGGGAGGAGATTGAAGTCGAAGAGGGCGAGGAGTTGTCCGACAACCAACTGGACCTGATTTACCGAAGGTAATCGAAGCATGTTACCTGTGCGTAGTAATCTAATGCAATGTCCGCAGGGCACAGCAATATGACAAGAGCATGGCTGAGATGGACCCTCCCCCGACATTTACACTCACGTTAAGGGGATATCAAAAGCAAGCACTAACGTAAGTCATCTCCCCTGTGACATCGTGTACTTAGTGTACTTATCATGGAGTAGGTGGATGCACTCTATGGAGTCTGGTGAGGCGTCCGCCAGAGAAGCAACGTCCATGCACCCCCTGTGGAGCGAGTAAGTCCCGAGCTGTCTCAGTACTACACATTATGACCTTTACAGATATGCCTTCCCTGTCACACCGTGCAATGGTTTAATCGACTTGACCGAGGATGAAGCCCCACTCTACTTCAACCCTTTCTCTGGTGAGCTTAGCCTTGATTTCCCCAAGGCCGAGCGCAAGTTCAGAGGTGGAATTTTGGCGTAAGTCCTTGTATATTGAGTTCGGTATCAAACTCATCGACCTTCATAGAGATGGTAAGCATTGTGATCTCCGTTG
>JBBPMD010000263.1:0-34211 GCA_038090095.1 Zangia roseola
TGTCAAACTCTGTCAACCCTGTCAGTCAACCCTGTCAAGTCTGTCAACCCCTGTCAATACTGTCACACTGTCATACTATCAGGCTAGAGTACTCTGTCACCTCTGTCAACTCTGTGAGACTCTAGAGGAACATTGTCACAGTTTGTCACAGTCCGTGATAACTGTAAGATCTGTAGGGCAAAAGTTGGTTTGCTGATGGTGTCAGGTGAAGGGCACAGACCATAGCCTGATATATCCAAGACAATAGAAAAGGGTGAGTCATAAGCTATGAGTCAAGATGTGAAATAAATGGAAGATGATGAGGGACATCTGATGCAAAGTATGCATCCATCAGATTGATGAGATTAGAGCAAGTCAACAAAGATAACCTAAATGGGACTCAAACAGCATACACATAAGTCCAAAAGTAGTGTCTGTGGTTACAAATGAGAGAGAAGTAACAACAAAGAAGAAAGAAGAAAGAAAATGTAACAAAGACTGGGTAGGCCTTAGCACAAACCTAAAGGACTTGAAGAGGTTGAAGGAAAACAAATAGATAGCAATGCTTGATAGGTGTTGACTACACACAAGGGTTCAAAGAGAGCAAGGTGCACTAAAAATATGTTGGAATTACACATGAGATGAGGTGATACAGCCACTGCTTACCTAATCAGCTATACAATGCACAGTGGAGTACAATAGTCCTCTTTAGTGACTTATAGTACTTTACAAGTAGCTATTGCTACTATCCTATATATTAATAATATAACAGTGACTTATAGTATTCTATAGACCCTCTATAGTTTCTTCTACAGATTCTACAGGTTATGAGCCCTGCCAGAGGCTAGGATACTATTCCAAGCAGTCAACTCATCCTGAATTTGAGACAACCAAAGACCATGGTTGAGTTTATTATACTCAAGCCAGATGGTTAGAATCAGTCAGAATGGTGAGAATATGCTCTCAAACTCACTGCATGAAAACACCTATCCAATTACCTTACAGGAACTCCACCAGCTGACTTTAGTGAAACTTGCAACTCAGTCATGAGAGTAACTATCTTCAGCACAGTCCCTAATTATTTCTAAACACTTTCAACACAATGCCACCATCAGCAAACCAGCACTTTTTGACCATTTTCCCATGAAATGTCTTTGGACACCATATGCTCAAATCTTCAAATTTTCTCCTAGAAATTTGCACAGGGGCTGACATATATATACTGTATATATATAAAGATTGGCTCATAAATTTTTTAGCCTAGGTCAGTACAGGAAAAAAAAAGTTGGATAGCCCCTATGTTTCTGTACAGATCTGTATTACTAGGTACCTCTCTTTAGTGTCTGTGGAGGGCTATGCAGCTCTGTCAATACAAAGGTCAGTTTGCTGATGACAGCATGGGAATGCTATGACTACTACCTTATAAGATGGTTCAATGTACCATACAGCACTGACTCCTGAGTGAGTTGACTGCTTGAATTCATATTCTAGCCTCTAGGCAGGACTCATAACCTATTGAACCCTGTAAAAGGATGGGCTGTAGAGTACTGTAAGTCACTAAAGAAGGACTACTGTACTCTACTGTGTGATGTATGTATGATTATGTAAGCGGTGGCTGTGCCACCACATCTCGACTGTAATTCCAACACAGTTGTTGTCAGGAGACGAGTGCAGAAGTGACTTACATCAGGGAAAAATCAGGACTGTGATAATCCTCTATAATCCTCTATAATCCATTTTTCACAATTTGCCAATGGTCTTAAAAACTCTTATAATACTATGGAATGTATTAGCACGGTCCTGACGTTTTAGATCAGACGGAATGACCCCTTATAAAGGACAACTTCTTATTCCCCTAAATACAGGCAGGACATTATATATGCATTTGATCAAGATGATCAGTGCATGACTCAGATGTGTAATCTGTTAGTCTCATGTAATTCAGTGGCCAAGCTTTGGTTTGCTCATATTTGCACTAGTGACCAATAGTCTGTCTTCAACAGTTGTTTATGGCCTGGCGGGAGAAAACAATTATCAACACTCTGGAGAGGTTGAATGCCAATCAGTAATTTTACATTTTGCTAATTGTCACTTATTGTGGCTTTAGTAATCTTTTCTTGTCTAATTCAACTAAGCGACTGTTTTGCGAGCACGAAAAGATGACAAAAGTTGCAGTTAGATGAGAAAAGATTACTAAAGCCACAATAAGCGACAATTAGCAAAATGTAAAATTACTGATCAGCGCCCCTGACTGAAGATGTTCATTTGACCTCAGCTATCATGGCAAAGCGTATCATCGACGACTTCGGTCCGCCGGTGTAGACCAACGATCAGCGGCATGCAACGAGCCCCGCAACCTATCGGTCAATCAATGGTGGGCCTCCTGTGGTTGAAGCCGTACGATGACGCAGCCGTTTATCTCCCAATCGCACTCCAGGGGTACCTCCATCGTCACTTATCTCGTCTCATCGCTTCATGGATGACAGGCAGGGGACTCAACCAGCTCATGAGTAGCAAATACGGTCAATTGCGAGAAACAGGTAAGAATCCGATTTTCAAAGAGTGTCAACTAATAGTAACGAACAGAGTCCCAAACCTTCGTGGCCTGCTGGCGGTGCCTCGCTCTCACTTATATCCGTACCCATACAAGTGAAACCGAGAGCCTTATCTCCCATACCTTGCAGGGGCTCTCTGACGCCGTCGTGGCAGCTGGTTGCGCTCCCCACTCGAAAAGCGCATCGAGGTTCTGTCGGAGGATTTCATCCATTACCTCGACTGCCGAAAGCCTTCGTCGATTGATTGGAGATGCCATGGCAACCGGTTTCAAAGTCGTTAATCCCGTGCAAATATTTGATGCGACTCCAATGGGGGCTGACTGCCGTGGAGCACAGGCGAGACCAAATGGAGGGGAAAGAGGCCAAAAAGTCCTTTGCACAACGCATTTAGGGTCGAGGACAGAATTCATCACGAAGTCTGATCCTGGACAGAAGAACACGTTGGCGGTGTCCATGCTTATTAGAGCAAAGGTATTCCTCGAATCCGTACTACTCCCTGGCTAACTAGCCAATCGGGCTGGTGTAGAACTCATCCGTGTCCGTGTTCGCTCGGCCAGGACCTACGTGTCTATGTATCGCCATAAGCAACCTCGTATAGTATAGGAAAGAAATCATCTGTTCTGGTCGCCTAACGTACTGCCAGTGGCACTGGTACTAATACGCATCCTCACCTGCGCACGTTGCCCCAAACGAAGCGTGAATTCAGGACTGCACGAAACACGTAGTAAACATCAAGAAGAAACTCGACGGAATTTCGATGTCCGTCGACAGGATACGCTTACCGTTGACGATCTCGGCGCGCCAACTCGGTCGATAATGGAAAACAAGAAAGGAAGCGATGAAAGAGGAGATCAGTTGGCGTCGTTCGTTTGTACTCCGAGTCGAGGAAGAGAACTGGGTATTTGGCGAGACGGTACACGACACTGCAAGGAGTGGCTAGTCTGTACTAGGTACTAGGCAGGGGAGAAAGGAAGGTATGCCAGTGGGTATGACGTAGACGAAATACAAAGAATGTGCAAGGTAAGGAGCGAGGATAATGTCTAAAGAGTGTCGAAATAAAATGATCCCAGAGCAAAGGGAATGTGGGACGAAAGATAACGCGACTTGATCAGCGTCTAGCCCATTGCCATGTTACAATGGGTCGGCCAACGTCAGGTTCGTCAAGAATGCCATCGCCTCTGCGCGATACGTATCCGTCGTCAGTGCCTGGGGAGTCAACGAGTCCGAAAATTCCAGCATCGCCTTGTCGACTGCATCATATTGCGGCCAATACAAATCTGTGCTCTCTCCGACATTAGGATCGAGATGGGTGACGAAACGAGCAATATAAGAGGCCATGCCACCGCCGAGGTACGTGGTGAACACATCACTCGCATGGAACTGAAGTCATTAAAATAATCGACTCAGTGCACGAAGACGAGCAAGAGTCAGCTAACATTGACTCACAGAACCGAGGATAGGAGTAACCTTCAGCCGCTTACTCGCTAATTTAAGGAGATATAGTGAGTTTCACATGAAACACGTTGTGACGCATCACCTACCAAACGTCCAAATATTCTGTTCCCCAGATCGACTCTGTATGAAGAACCTTCGTGGCCCCTGGTAAAAGACGTCCCCCTGGAATGCAGCCAGTCGCTTGAACTGCGGCGTAAGTGCATATAGGTCACCTGTACCGAATGGCGATCCCTGGGCAGGATCAGAAGGGTAGTGCGTCATCAGTTGCGTGAGTTCAGTGGGCGATGCATTCGGCACCCAGTATGTATGGAGGTATTCCTCGAATTGCGAGTCGGTCCTGATGATAGGATGTCAAATTAAATGATATGATATTCGGTTGAGCGCAACTCACGTGATATTAAGGGTTGACAGGGAGAACAATGTGCCCTCATCATCGCAATCGCCTAACGTGCCGAACAATCAGGACTCCATCAGACCAAAAGGACAGAAGTGATGTAACGTACCAGTAATGAAGGGAATGTTGGCAACGGCTCCCTTCTGAACCAGATGTTGTGGGTCTTCCGTCAAGAATACGCCATCTACACGAGGTACCCAAGCCGAAGCGAGCGACTGTGACGCCGAACGTATACATGCACCGTCAGTCACGCTAGATCGTTCAATTCTCCAGAGAACGTACCTGATATGCAAACATCCCAGGAGATTTATAGACAGCATTTATCAATGTATCGTACGGTGCCTCACGCAAACACTGCAGTGTGTCCGTCGAACCAGAGCAACCCGTCTCCGCAACAAGAGCGTCGTAGTATGGTTGTCCATGCGTGATATCTCCTACGGGAACTGGCGAGCCGCTTTGCATGATAGCAGCCCGGAATAGACCCTCTGGGTTTCCTCCATTTGTCACCATGTGCAAGCCAACAGAGATTGCACCCGCACTGCCGCCCCAGCTGTGTGCAAGGGTATACTTTGTCAGCACCAAGTATAGAGCGCAGTGAAAATGCCTGTTCACATTGTGACCTTGCTAGGATCTCCCCCAAATGCGCCGATGTATTTCTGTATCCACTTCAAAGCGAGGCGCTCTGATTCGCAACAAACCGAGATAAATAAGAGACGACAACAAACTGAGAATGAAGTACACCTACGATCCTGGAGACCCAGATTTCCGACCTTGGCATCCTTGACTTCCTGGCTTGCCAAGAACCCAAACGCTGGAAACATGGTGATCGGTGCATGAACACAGAGAGCAGAGGCTACTATTGCTCACCATTCAGACTTGGGACCCGAAATCCCTGTGTTCAGACAGTCATTCGCGATGAGGCACGAGCGTGCTCACCGATGGTTCATGCTGACATATACCGCGGGGACTCCGAGCGCGACTGATTTCTCTACGATGACGCTGCCATCATAACTGGAATCACGGTCGGTCGTCAAGACCATGCTTGTAACCAGAAGTGAACCGGCAATACGCACAATTTCGGTGAAGCCAACTCGAATGCGCTTGGAAATATCCACTATTTAAAGGCTTCGCGTTGGTGACAAAATCAGAAGAACGTAGGTTACCCACCACCACGACAGGTAACTTTGAAGCGGAGGTTGCGCTGGCGGGAGTGACAACATTCAGTGTAAGGCCTATTTCATCAACCTCGCCTCAGTCTCGGATACGAATGAGCGGATGATGATGTGAATTCCCTACGCACAGTCCTCTGAAGAAGTGGTGGCAACATTGTAGGCCGTGTTCGTCAGATAGTCAACGGTCTCGGTAGGAAGTTCGGAGGGCAAAGGGATTTCCATTGGCTGTTGAGGACATGCAGAACCATATTGTGTTGCAGAGAAGCTGCTGTTATATGGCGGCAGCGGCAGCGGGAGTCGAAAACGCAGATCTCCAGTCCTATTTCAAGAGGCAGAACGGGAATTTAACCAATGACGCATGAAAAGTATCGAGTAAGTTCGACATACGGGGGCTGGGCGAATGGAATGCCAAGGAACTCGTAAGAAGATCCTGTCAGTGAGGTGGTACCTGTCACAGTCGCCGTGTCCAGGGTGACCGTCGGCGCTGCACGGGCCCGTAGAGCACCCACTGAAACGCGGCACAAGACAGTGAGGAAGATCAGTAGGAGTGGCCCGCCCGTCTGCAACATGATCAGTAACAACGGTGGAAATTTTAAGATTCGTAATTACTCGTACTATAATATATAACTTTGCTGCTTTTCGGTTGCGCGTATAGTACGATCTCTGCAAGCCGAACAAGCCCATTAGTAATTAGCTTACCCTTACATGGAAACGTCCAAGTGGCCTTCATATTCAACGTTTCAACCTTGGGCGTCCGATGCCGACAAAGTTACTCTTAGTAGGCAGTCTGGTACGAGCTTGAAGTTGTCATTCCGTCATTGCAGGAGGGCCGGCGAGAACTCCGCGTCGATGGATGTTGACAACCGTGTGACATTACATAATTTCATAGAACCAGCGCGGAGTCCAATCATATCGTCGTGTACCTCGTCAACGAATGTACATAGTACTAGCACTAATCCCCGGACTGTTCTACTCATACTATCATACTGTGGGCCTGTCCTCCAATCAGAACTGAGACTCAAAAGTGGACAATTAAGGGTCCTACAACAATCTTGGAGTCGGTCGTGGACCAGTCTCTGACCAGGCCTGAAGGCCTGACCGGCCTGACCTAGGTTTACTGCCAGTGATCCGCGCCCGTCCGCCCGCCCGCCCTGTGTCGCTGTATCAAGTTAAGCACAGTGATCACTTTCCATCATTAGAGTAGTGGGATACCTGACATATCCTCCCCTTTCTTTCTCAGCCCAACATTTAAGTTGAACCTGATTGTCCCGTTTGCCCTCATCATTCTTCTTCCGCCATCCACCACACAACTAAGCGCTCTTGCCTGGTTTTTTGATCATGCTGCAGATAGTTGTATCATCATTATTTCTCCTCTTTGTCTTCGGTCAGGTGACTGCGGACCCTTCGCGAGCAAATACACCGCCCCAGGTCAGACTCGATCATGCAACAGTGACGGGTCTGACCTCGGGATCTGTCAACAGATTTCTGGGCATTCCATTCGCCGAACCCCCGTGCGTCCAATCCATCGATAACTACGTACTGCGTTCGTCCGACCGTCTGATATCCCCTCTTTTTGAGACAGGACGGGAAATCTAAGGTTGCAACTACCCAAGCAGTTGCCGCCGTACACTACCAGCTTCTCAGCGACAGCGTACGGTCCAGCATGTCCTCAACCCCTTAAGCAGGCTTCGTCAGGTTTCATTGATATCTTCCCGATCATGACGCATTCTGCGGAGGATTGTGCGTGAGGTCCCGTGGCACATGAGTGCAAGGCTGAATAGATATGGGCGCTACAGGTCTAACACTAAATGTGGTCTCCCCCACTACCGCAACCCCTACCTCTGAATTGCCTGTACTAGTGGTGAGTAATGCGTGGTTATGACCCATCATGTCTACCATTAGGGCCCAACCCTCCCGGCAGTGGATCTATGGGGGTGGGTTTAAAGATGGAGGAACACGCATGTGCGTCTTGTCGCTTTCTGCTGCATATATAATCTAATATGGAATCATCCGATCACAGTTACGATGGCGGCCTTATCATGAATAAAGCAGTTTTACTCGGAGTCCCTGTTATTTATATCAGCATGAATTACCGGTGCGTGCCCTTGCTCCCACGGATACTGCGATGTCTGACCTAGGGCGTCATAATTCCAAGCGTGAACGGTACGTGACCGATAGTTCACTTTGATATCTCCGCTTACGTGTATCGACCTCTGCATGTTTAGCGTTCGGATTTTTAGGAGGCAAAGAAGTCAAGGATGCCGGTATCGCAAATCTCGGTCTCCATGATCGTATGTCTTCTCCGACTCTTTATTTCCTGCCCACTGATACATGGAAACCTGTCTTGAATCAGAACGCTTAGCTCTCAAATGGGTACAAAGATACATTAGCGCGTTCGGAGGAGATCCCGCCAAAGTAACCCTGTAAGGATGTACATTCGGGCTTCTGCTGTCATATCATGCTGACAGTAACCTGTCATTTTGTACAGCTGGGGGGAAAGCGCAGGAGCTATGTCGGTAGCATTGCAAATGGTGACGAACGGAGGAAATGTAGACAGTCTATTCCGTGCTGCGATCATGAATAGCGGGTCAACTATCCCAATGGGAGACATCACTGAAGGACAGTTTTACTATGACGCCATTGTCGCGGGGACTGGGTGTTCTGGTACGGCGGACACGTTGCAATGTCTGCGTGAAGTACCATACGAGACCCTTTTGGCCGCGGTGAATCAATCATCAGGACTTTATGGGCTTCAGGTATGTTCCTCTGCAAGGCCACGTATGTACGGGCGGCTGATACTCAGTGTGTATAGTCGGCTGTCATACCATGGTGGCCTCGTGTGGATGGGGTATTCCTGAGCGCAGACCCAAGATATTTGGTTCGACAAGGATCTATTGCCAACATACCGTTCATCTCTAGTATGTGGTCTCACCTATCTGTGTCTCGACACTCGTGATCAAACCTGTGGTTTTGTAGGTAATTGTGATGACGAGGGGACAATCTTCGCCTTCTCAACAAGCCTGTTGGCCATCACGTAAGCTGTGGTCAAACAAAATTCAGGTCCCAAGTTCGAGACTCACCTCGCTCCTCAGCACAGACTCACAACTTGAACAGAGTATTAGTAGCAACCTGGTACCGAATGCGTCAACTGCTGAGCTCGCGCAATTGATGACCTATTATCCGCCCGATCCTGCTCTTGGATCACCATTCGACACAGGTGACAACAATACGCTCACGCCGCAGTTCAAGCGAATTGCCGCGTTGGTGGGCGACTTCTTTTTTCAAGCGCCACGTCGGTTCTTAGTACAGAGTCGATCCAGGAAGCAGAATATCTGGACGTATCGTACGTGGTTGGTCAGACGATTGATCTATTCTTGTCTGATCATATTCCGTTTCCCAAACAGTCTATAAGCGAGGAAAGCGCATTCGCTATGCTGGCGCTGTAAGTCGAGTGCAAATGTCTTTCATCATGACCATCCACTGAATGATTTGGTCAACGTCAGTTCCACGGAATTGATTTATCCAATATGTACACTGGCGGCGACATTATCCCTTACTTCCTACGTTTCGCGACGTATCTCGATCCTAATGGGGGCGCGAGCACCGGTACCGGCTTGTATTGGCCGCGATATGATGCGACAGCCAATCAGACTATGCTGGAATTCTTGGACGGGTCGGTTCCGCTGGCGTTGACGACGGATACGTATCGTGCACAGGAAATAGCATATATCACCAATGTGTCCCTGGCGCACCCATTGTAACCACAGAGCGTACTCACCCCTGATGTACACGCCGATCCGGTGTTCCATCTATTGCTATTTTTATGCACCATCAATTTCCCTTGGGCCAACTGAAGTGACGTTGAGGCTCAATATCAATCCGGACTGATTCCGGACCGATCACCGTTCGCAGAGGTACCGTACGAGGGCTTCGTCGAATGCAGTGAAATTGATGGAAGTTTGTGTCCGAGGTACGAACTTAGAAAGGCTACCGTGGCAATTGTCCCTTGCCTAACCAGTCAGCTTGAGCGATTCCAATACTTGCTTGCTGGGAAGCTGTAAGATGGAAGGAGCACAGGAATCCTAATTAACACGTTTGGAATAAGTGTTGGGATCACGGATGGAGACGGCGGAGCGGAGTAGGTCACGGAATGGTTGTGACTAGTCTATCATCTGTGGCTGTGCTCGTTCCTCACGCCGCATTGAAGACCTGTACTAAATCATGATCGCGTATGAAACAGCTTGAATGGCGTGGCGAGTCTCTGACTCTCATGCAGCATCTGACCATTGGATTATATACCCAGATCATCAAATGTACACCTCCGTCGTGTACCACTTATGTGCTCGTTTCTCCAGGGACGTCCTCTCGGACTCACGCCTCCGCAGAAAACAACAATTTCGAAAGTACCCCACCCCAGAAAGTACCTGCCACGTCAGAAACCCCTAGGCTTGGATGAACGCAGGAAAGTCCAGGGATACTGTATTCAGTCAAGCTCGGCGATACTACACGTTCAATCATGTGGAACACCGGATACTGGTGTCCCCGTCTCTCCACCCCTTTATCTTTCCAACCCGATATATAAACGTTCATTTAGCACCATTCTACCTCTATCACTCACTACACGACTGAGGGTGCTCACCTGATTTTTCTAATCATGCTTCAGACAGTTGTATCATCATTAGTTGTGTTTTCCATTTTCGGCCGGGTGACTGCGGCCTCTGTGCAAGCACACACACCGCCGAAGGTCACACTCGATCATGCGACAGTGACGGGTCTCGCCTCTGGAGCAGCAAACCAGTTCCTAGGGATTCCATTCGCCAAACCCCCGTACGTCACACCGATAACCTCCGTATGTTGTGTTTGCCCAACCACCTGATGTTCCTCTTCTTAAAACAGGACAGGAAATTTACGGTTCCAGCTCCCCGGGAAGTTGCCACCCTACGCCACCAGCTTCTCAGCGACGGAGTACGGTCCAGCATGTCCTCAGCAGCATATAAAGATGCCGCCAGGTATCAATGACCTCTCGTCGAACATCACGTATTTTGCGGAGGACTGTGCGTGAGACCTCGTGACGTATCCCACATGTGTAAGGCTAAACGCATGTGAGTACTGCAGGTCTGACACTGAATGTGGTCACCCCCGCTACCGCGACCCCCTCCTCTAACCTACCCGTACTTGTGGTGAGCAACGTGTGCCCATCACCATCATGCCTTCCACTAAGATTCAACCTTTCTTACAGTGGATTTTTGGTGGCGGATTTGAAGAAGGAGGAACAAGCCTGTACGTCTTGTCCCCCTTTGTTGCACATACTGGTCTGATAAAGCATCCGACCGCAGTTATCATAGTGAGTTAATCATGGAGAAAGCAATCTCACTCGACGTCCCTGTGATATACGTTAGCATGAACTATCGGTGAGCGCCCTTGCTCCCATAGATGCTGCAATGATGACGTCTGACCTTGGGGAATTGTAATTCCAAGTTTGAGTGGTGTGTGGCCAACGGTTTTATTTGATATCATCGTCTGTGTATACTGACCTCTGCGCGTTTAGCATTCGGATTCTTGGGAGGTAAAGAAGTCAAGGATTCCGGCGTCGCAAATCTCGGTCTCCATGATCGTATGTGTTCTCCCACTCTATTTTCTCGCTCCCTGATACATGGGGACCTGTCTTGAACCAGAACGCTTGGCTCTCAAATGGATACAAAGATACATCCATGCGTTTGGAGGAGATCCTACTAAAGTAACACTGTAAGGTCGTGTATTAGGCCACACCAGCTGTCGCACCGTGCTGACATTGCCATATCGTCATTTCACAGTTGGGGGCAAAGCGCAGGTGCTATATCTATAGCATTACACATGATGACAAATGAAGGAAAATTAGACGGTCTATTCCGTGCTGCAATCCTGAATAGTGGGGCAACTATTCCAACGGGAGATGTTACTGAAGGACAGCCACACTATGATGCAATCGTCGCGGAGACTGGGTGTTCTGGCGCGACGGACACGTTGCAATGTCTGCGTGAAGTGCCATACGAGACGCTTATGAACGCTGTGAATCAATCACCGGGGCTCTATTCGTACCAGGTAAGTTTCTTCTGGAAGGGAACTTGCATATATGCAAGAACGGCTGATACTTTGGCGGTGTAGGCAGCTACCATACCGTGGCGGCCCCGTGTGGATGGAGTATTCTTGACAGCAGACCCACGACATTTGATTCAGCAGGGATTTGTTGCCGACATACCATTCATCGCTAGTATGTGTATCTTTCTCCTGTCTGTGTTTCGTGGTAATACCTATGGGTTCCTAGGTAACTGCGATGACGAAGGGACAATCTTTTCCTTCGCAACCCTAAACATCACGTAGGCCGTGGTCAAATCAAATCAGTTCTAGGGACTCATCTTACTCCTTAGCACGGACGCACAACTCGAAGAATATCTTAGGACCTACTTATTACCGAATGTGTCCACTGCTGAGCTTGCGCAGTTAATGGCATATTACCCGTCCGATCCCGCTCTTGGATCTCCGTTCGATACAAGCGACAAGAATGCGCTCACGCCGCAGTTCAAGCGAATTGCCGCATTGCAGGGCGACTTGCTATTTCAGGCACCAAGGCGGTTCTTAGTACAGAGTCTATCTGGAAGGCAGAACATTTGGACATATCGTACGTGGCTGGTCAGGTGGCCGACTCGTTCATGTACTTATGCTCCCCTTCCGCGAACAGTCTATAAACGGGGGAAACTTACTCCCTACCTGGGCGCAGTGAGTCAAATATAAAGGTCTCCCCGTAAATCTAAACACTGAAGGATTGGTCAGTTTCACTCAAGTGACTTGTCCAATGTGTACGCTGGTGGAGACATTCTCCCCTACCTTTTACGCTTTGTGACTCATCTCGATCCCAACGAGGGAAAGGGCGCGGACTTGTATTGGCCACAATACGACGTGACCACCAATCAGACGATGCTGGGATTCTTGGACGGAACGGTCCCGCAAGCGTTGACCGCGGATACGTATCGTGCAGCGGCGATAGCGCATCTCACGAACATAACATTGGCGCACTCGAGGTAGTGTAAGATGAAAGGACAATTACCATTGGCATCTCTATTCAGGAGCGGGTTTTTCCTAATGTACAGAAATGTTCGTGAAGGTTTCCATCTATTTATTTACGCACACCTAGATTGCACTGTATGTGGAACAAGAGCAAAAGATTAGCGTGTTGGCGAACGAGGGAAATCCGTATGGTCCATCCAGGTTGGCACCGTTCGCGCAAAGCGGGTCGATGGTTCACGTACCAAACATGACCTAGGCTAGGAAATCGCGCGAGGACAGCTTTTGTGGCATGATGTGGACAACAAGCCGCTTAGGTTCGCCCCTGTGGTCGGACGTGTCATGGTTAGCTCACAGTTACCCGATCTTGTTTTTGAGGGGGCAATTCAAGTTTCGTTGCGCATGCAGCCAGCAGTACGATTGACAGATAAAATAATTTACTCAAACCAGTCGAGTTTATCCGGAAACGTGGTTAGCTACACCCTACTAACGATCGCTTGCTGGTTCGAGTGTCATGCCAAAGAAACGCGGATGGATGGACGGACTTGAGGGAGGACGGCTCGAGCCACGGTTACCAAGGAGTCATTACAGCGGTTTGCAAAGCTATTCGGAAAAGCACAATCGAAAACTCCTGTGGGGCGCACGCTGTTTCCCCAGCATTTAGCATTGTCGAGTCATCCATCTCATTAGCTTGTTCAATATCATGTACTAGGTACTAGAAGAAAACCTCTGTAGTATCAAGTGTTCGACATACCGTAGTACATCTTGAATTTTTTCTGGATATGGGGTTACTGAGCACAAGTTCCTACCGGTATGCACAGAGCCGCTCAGTGAGTCCCTCAACATCAACCTTTTCATTCGAGTAGGCTAAAAGATTTCTGTACTCTTACGAACTAACTTAGTGATGGAATAGATTTGATATTACTACGGTTCAACAACAGCGCGAATTTGTAGTGCACATACCAATTTTTATCCCCTCAAATTGACTCTAGTCCATCCGTTGTTGTGGCTTCGTGCATCCTGTGGTGATGAAAGTGATACTACTGTCGTCCTCATCTGACAAGGCAGCTTCAAACCACGTGACGCATCGTGAAGTGTGTCAGGTTCCCACGGGCTCTGCCAGGGTCCTGCGGCGCCACACTCTGGCAGTTTTGCATAGCTTCAATGCAAACCCTGTAATGACGCAGCGCGACAACCGCGATGGACTAGTGACTCAAGGGTCTATACAACTAGTATCGGTTATCAACTTCACTGGCACCGCCCGGCGCCGCGGTGCCCGCGCCTGCCCTCTGTCTAACAGGGTCGCGTTCGTTGCCAATCACCGAATATATGAGTCCGAATCCGCGGTATGTACATACTACTTCGGTCCCTGTTTTATCCATGGTCGATCGAGGTATGTAATGTATGTCCTTTCAATGAAGCCCGTATCTCCGCTGAAAATAATAATCTTCGACAGTTTGTTGACACTTATCCCCGTCGACCTCGAGTGTCCGACTTGATGCCGCGGTCATGTCACAGTTCCTTGAAACAGTGTAAGGCAAGCCCGAGGGGTTGTCTTGGTGCAGCGGCACTTGACAGCTTCCTCGGGTGAATGAGCTCGCCAATCGGAAAGATATATCAGATGCTTTCGCCGATCGACTAGCATCGGCTACGGTTCCGGTGAAAACGGTACCTAGTTATTTGGCGCGTCAATGATTGACGTGCGCCACAAGTGGCAACGCGAGTGGCAGGTTACTGTTTAGACGTTAAAGCACATCAGTACTAACACAAGGAACACCGTTTAGTAAGTATCTCGATTTCTGGACAGCACACGCACTGAAACAGCTGTGCTTTCGGTTCTCGAGCGGACTTGGAATCCAAGTTTTGGCGAAGCATCCCTCTTTCACCTTTGCCCTTGTAGCGGACGTTCGAACAAATCTAATCCCTAACCGAACTGACATATGTCCCCCTAGAAAATGGTTCCGCTCCTAGACCTACGATCCCGGAGGTCCCGGTAGGTGTTTGATCTGTACATGTTGAAGTAATATCAGGAACTCGATGAGCGAATGCCGTTCCTGGTGTTTTATCGTATGTCGGGGAAAGTTGAATCCTATTGTCATGGTCCAATATCGAGGACCAACACCGTTGCCGACTCGTCCCTTGAAGAGCACTGGGATATTTGAACTTCTTGTTTTTCCACCCCTTTCCCTTCCCAACCCGATATATAAGCCCTCCGTTCTCCATCTGCCATCCATCACACTACTGAGACCTCTTACTTTTCTTTTCGATCATGCTGCACGCGGTCGTATCATCGTTAGCGCTATTCACTATCTTTGGTCCGGTGACTGCAGACCCTTCGCCCAAGGTCACTCTGGATCATGCAACAGTGACGGGCCTCACCTCAGGATCTACCAATCAGTTCCTCGGCATTCCGTTCGCCAAACCCCCGTACGTCAAACTCACTGATCACTTCGTCCAACCATCTGATGTTCACCCTCTTCTTCAACAGTACGGGGAATTTAAGGTTCCAACTACCTCAACGCTTGCCATCATACACCACGAACTTCTCAGCGGTGGAATACGGTCCATCGTGTCCTCAGCAGATTATCAAGGTTCCGCCAGGTGTCGAACCCCCTCCGAGCATCACGTATTTTGCAGAGGACTGTGCGTGAGATCTCCCAACGTATTCAACGAGTGCACGCTGAAGAGATATGTGCACCGTAGGTCTGACAGTGAACGTGGTCACCCCCACCAATGCAACCCCTCACTCAAACTTACCTGTGTTAGTGGTGAGTATTATGTACCCATCGCTCATCATGTCCGCCACTAAGCTGTCACCCTTCCAACAGTGGATCTATGGGGGTGCCTTTGAAGATGGAGGATCCGCTGTGTGCGTTATCTCGTGTCTTCACGCCGCTGGTCTAATGCACCATCCTAGTTTCAATAGCAGCACTATCATAGAGAAAGCAATTTCGCTCGGTGTCCCTGCCATATATGTCAGCATGAATTATCGGTGAGCGCCTTTGTGCCCTTAGATACAGTGACGACGATCAACTAATCCTGGGGAATTAAATTCCCAGTGTGAACGGTGCGTGACCAATGACATCATTTTGATATCTATATTTGTGTATATTAATTTCTGGATGATTAGCGTTTGGGTTCTTGGGGGGCAAAGAGGTCAAGGATGCTGGCGTCGGAAATGTCGGTTTTCATGATCGTACGCGTTCTGCCACACTCCCATCACACTGTCTAATCTTTCCTGAATCAGAACGACTGGCTCTCAAATGGATTCAAAAATACATCTGTGAGTTTGGAGGGGATCCCACCAAAGTAACCCTGTAAGGGCGTGTTTTTCAACGTTGGCCGTGATGCTCTGTTGACAATAACTTGACATCATACAGATGGGGGCAAAGCGCAGGAGCCATGTCTACTGCCTTTCAAATGGTGACTAATGGGGGAAATGTGGAAGGTTTATTCCGTGCTGCGATCATGCAGAGCGGGGCGACTATTCCACTGGGAGACATTACTGAGGGACAGCCATACTATAATGCCCTTGTTGCAGAGACTGGGTGTTCTGGTGCAACGAATACCTTGCAATGTTTGCGTGGAGTGCCATTCGATACGCTTATGGCAGCGGTGAATCAGTCGCCAGGGCTCAGTGACTACCAGGTATATTTTCTCTAGTAGCTTGGACACATAAAAGCATGACTAATGCACCGCTGTATAGGGCATTGCCTTGGCGTGGTTGCCACGTGTAGACGGTGTATTCCTCAAGGCAGACCCACAACGTTTGGTTCAACAGGGATCTGTCGCCAAAATACCGTTCATTGCTAGTATGTGGAAAATCTCTTCCATCCGCGCTCCCTGATGAATCGTCTTGACAGGTAACTGTGATGACGAAGGAACCGTATTTTCCTTCTCGAACCTAAATGTCACGTAAGTTGCCATCCAACGGCTTTAGATTTTGAGTTCGGGAGACTCAATTTTACACCGTTAGCACGGACGGGCAATTTAAAGACTATATTAGTACCTATTTGGTACCGAATGCGTCGCCTGCTGAGCTCGCACAATTGTTGACATTGTACCCCTCGGATCCCGCTCTTGGATCACCGTTCGATACAGGTAACCAGAATGCAATCACGCCGCAGTACAAACGAATGGCCGCGTTCCAGGGCGACTTCTTATTTCAGGCGCCACGCCGCTTCCTAGTCCAGAGTCGATCTGGGAAGCAGAATATCTGGATGTATCGTACGTGGTTTGTTAGGCGACTGATTTATCCTTTCCCACTCATGTTCCCTCGTCTCGAACAGTGTATAAACGGGGAAAGGCCACTCCTTTCGTTGGTACTGTGAGTTCACTGCCAAAAACATACATGCTTCTTGTCAAATCCAGGTGCTGAATGCTTAAATCTATTTCAGGCTCATGGAAGTGACTTGCTCCCTACATACACTGGCGGGGACATTCTCCCTTACTTCCTACGCTTCGTGACTAATCTCAATCCCAACGTGGGGCAGAAAACTGCCACGGACATGTATTGGCCACAATACAATGCGGTGACCAATCAGACGCTGCTGGGATTCCTGGATGGATCGACTCCACAGGCGTTGGGCACGGATACGTATCGTGCACAGGCGATAGCGAATATGACCAAGGTGTCATTGGCGCACCCATGGTAAGCAGCGAAAGGGAGCGTCGTACATAACGTGTACGTCGAAAGAACGGTCACCACGGACAGGTCTATCATTATGAAGGTTCCTGATGTACTTGCTGAATTATTCCCGTTATTTATATCATGTAACATGATGTTCGGTCTTATAACTATTTATGTCGACTCGTTTGGCCTTGCAGAACTATTGCTGTTATTTATATCGATGTTCGGTCTTATAAATATTTATGTCGACGTCACATTTGGCAGACTCCCGAGTCCGAACCCTCCAAGTACTTGGTTATACGTCACGATGTACGTAAGCTCTCAAGAGCTTCATGCGGTGCGTCCGAGCGGTTCTGCAACAAACCTTTTGAGTGACTCGATTCAATCCTCCGTTTAGGATACTCCCAGTTCCAACGCACACCTTCACGCACGTTCTGGACACTGAGTGGGCAATACAACCCGCCCACGGATTGTCGATTTGAACGACGGGTACACGTTTCAGGAGGGAATGTCGCGCGTCAAGCGTCCCGATGGTGCTTCATATGCTTTGTATCACGCCTTGTTCGACGGACGTGACGGAAAGGAACCCGTCGTGGGAAGAAGTGGAGGAGACATTGACCACGGGGTATGGATGGAGTACGTGATACGCTTCTCAAGTTTATCAGTATTCGAGAACGTTGACTGTCGTGGATGAATGGCGTAGAAAAGCACCCTCGCGGAAACGTCAATCATGTGGGACTGTGGGACAGCTGCCATCCTTGTTCTTCTACTCCTTCCACACGCGGATTCGATATATAATCGCTATAGCGCTCTGCGCTATTCTCGCTTTGGCGTTCTCCACCCGACTGAAGGAGGCACTTGTTAGGCTCTCCGTCCACTGTAGTGTGAGCCTGGCATCTCCTCACAATCATGACTGTTTCCTTGCTCACGCTCTTACTCATTTTGGGTCATAAGCCGGCGGGGACCATGCAAGCATATACAGCACCGAAGGTCCTGCTCGACAGTGCAACTGTGACGGGAATTACTTCGGGTTCTGCAAACCAGTTCCTGGGCATCCCATTTGCCCAACCTCCGTACGTGACATTCACTGCGTTTTTGATTGTTATTCTGACTATAATACTCGACTTGAATCAGCACCGGAAATCTGCGGTTTCAACTCCCTCAGACGTTGCCGCCGTATAACACCAGCTTCTCAGCCAGGGAATTTGGTCCTGCATGTCCTCAACAGGATATACATTCTCAGTCGAAGTTCGTTGCGACCTCCACGCACTTCGCAGAGGACTGTACGTACAAGATGTTATGAAACGTTTTTCCAACCTCTCTAGTCTCAGGCTGATCAGATGCGGGTGATATAGGTTTAACGTTGAATGTGGTCACCCCCGCTGGTGCTTCCCCCACTTCTAAACTACCTGTTCTGGTGGTGAGTCACATATATATATATTATCTGTTACTTGGAACCAACGTTTGCGACCTGGATAGTGGATATATGGGGGTGCTTTTCAGGTTGGCGGTACCAACATGTACGCCTTGTCGCCTCCTGTCACACAAATAGTCTGATACAGCATCCCCACACGATATCAGTTATAACGGCAGCACTATCGTTGAGAAAGCGATTTCACTCGGCGTCCCTACTATATATGTCAGCATGAATTATCGGTGAGGATTCCGACCCTCATGGGACGGTGACGATGTATGTCTGACTTTGAAAATTGACATTCACAGCATAAACGGTGTGTGGAAATAGATATTCCCGTTTGTGTACACTCATTGCTATGTGTTTAGCATTTGGGTTCCTAGCGAGCCAAGAAGTGAAAGACGCTGGCGTCGGAAATCTGGGTCTCCATGATCGTATGTGTTCTCCCACGCTCCATTCGCTCGTGCTCTGATCTATGGAGGTTCGTTTTGAATCAGAGCGCTTGGCTCTTAGATGGGTACAAAAGTATATCACCGCGTTCGGAGGAGATCCTGCCAAAGTAACACTGTAAGGACATAGTTTCGAACTGCAATTGTCCTACCGTGCTTACCGAAAACTTATATTATTTAAAGCTGGGGCCAGAGCGCAGGCGCAATGTCCGTCGCCCTTCATATGGTGACGAACGATGGAAACCCGGAAGGCCTGTTCCGGGCTGCGGTCATGCAAAGTGGGTCAACCAATCCAATGGGAGACATCACCCTTGGGCAACCATACTACGACGCCCTCGTCGCTGCGACGGGGTGTTCTGGAATCACGGACACACTGCAGTGTCTGCGTGAGGCACCGTACGAGGCTTTATTGGACGCTGTGAATCAATCGCCGGGGATGTTTGCCAACCAGGTAATTTTCCGCAAAGGAAATTCGGATGACAAACATGACTGATGCTTCGAGTGTGTAGCCGGGTGCCTTGGTATGGTTGCCCCGCGTGGATGGCGTATTCTTGAAAACGAACCCACAATACTTGGTTCAACAAGAGTCCGTTGCAAATATACCATTCATCAGTAGTATGTCGATCCGTGCATCATTCCTGATGAACCGTCATTGTATAATTTATAGGTAGCTGCGATGACGAAGGGACCGTGTTTTCCTTCTCGACCCTACACATCACGTAAGTTGTGCTTGAACTCATCTCTTTCAAGTTCGAAAAATTCAACCTATGCTTCAGGACAGATACACAGTTTGAAGAATATATCCATACCCACTTCGTCCCGAATGCGTCGACTGTTGAACTTGCGCAACTGATGTCGTATTACCCGTCAGATCCTGCGCGTGGCTCGCCTTTTGGTACAGGCAATAAAAATGCACTGACACCGCAGTTCAAGCGAGTAGCCGCCTTCCTGGGAGACTTCACCTTCCAGGCACCGCGACGCTTCTTTATACAGAATCTATCTGGGAAACGGAATGTCTGGACGTATTGTGAGTGATCGTTCAAACCTGGGACTTGTCCATTTCTATTTTTTAACAAATGTCTTTCGAACAGTGAGCAAACGAGGAAAGTCTAGATCTTCCGTTGGTGCAGTGAGTGGAGTTTTTCTCTCCATAAAGTACTAAATAACTCTGATACACGTCAGGCTCACGGATCCGATTTGCCTTATATTTATGCCGGTGGCGACATTGCTTCTTACCTGCTCCGCTTCGTCACGAATCTCGATCCCAACGTTGGTGAGACTGCCGACCTGTACTGGCCACAATACGACGCTACACACTCTCCGGTCATGCTTGAATTCTCGGACGGGTATATCAAGCAAGAATTGACGGTGGATACGTATCGTGCAGAGGCGATCACATACCTGACGAATTTGGAGCTGAAGAATCAATTGTAGCAAGCATGAGGGAGGGCTAATTGCGTCGCCACGAATCCGATAGCTGCCCGTAGGTTTATGTTACTTAGTGGTACCCCAACACAGATCAGATTGATCAGATTGAGCACAAATTCATAGCATGGTCATGACAATCGTGTAGGTTCTATCAATAATGCTTTTTACACTTCAAGCACCATCCATGTTCACTTTCGGAACGTCGTCTTCAACTTCGTAGTTTGATTAACGTGTTCTTGGCATGTGCCTTGGCGCCACGTTCCTTTTGCTTTACCCAACTGTGCAGGTAGGCAAGTAGGTCAAGCTTTCCCCTCGCGTGTAGGAGTGACCTAGAGCTGGCCAATGGTTTTCGCATCCGCTCGCTGAACTGGTTTAATAGATGTATGATATCTTCTCTACTTTCCACCGACATCGGTCACTGACTGGGATGCTAGTTTCGTCCGTATTTATCTATTGTACAATTTATTCGCGTTCGAGTACTTGCTGAGATGTGAGTTCCATAGCCAGCGGTCCGACTCCCTGCCACGTGCAGAACGACATTACAAGAAGATCCAAATATTCAGATCTCTCACGTTGCTTCTTATATCCTCTGTTCCGCCGAAAACGCTGTTACAACGTTGCGAGAATGTAAGGAACCTACCGGGCAGTGATCGATGTGGCGATCGATCCAGCCATGGACTAGACTTCCTGTACGAACACTGTGACATGGGACAGCACCATTCCTGAGGACGCCCCAATCGGCACATGCAGGATCACTCGGAACACTTCTGCCGGACTATCTTTCACCCCGCCCTTCTCCTATATACAATCGTTTTGCAATGCCCCAAGTTTCCTTTGTCATTCTCCCATCAACCAAGGTAGGCTCTTTAGTATATTTTCCGTTGACTGCAGCCCGAACCTAGTAACGCAATAGCATGTTGAATGCGAGTGCGTCACTCCTAATGCTCTTGACTGCTTTGGGTGGTCGCGATCCAGGGGGATTCGTGGAAACGTGCACGGCGCCAACGGTCACCCTCGATAGTGCGACCGTAACAGGAACAAGCACCGGATATATCAACCACTTTCTAGGCATTCCGTTCGCCCAGCCTCCGTACGCTAGCAACGTCTCTGATCATCTGTTTGTTAGTACCTCACCTTCATCCTTTTGTTCACAGGACGGGAAACCTGCGATTCCGGCTCCCTCAGCCATTGCCGTCGTATAATACCAGCTTCTCGGCGACTGAATATGGTCCTTCATGTCCTCAGCAGAATGTGAACCCGCCGCCGGGGTTCGATTACCCGATCCTGAACATCAAGGACTTTTCAGAAGATTGTGCGTACCAGCGCTTGTGACGTACACCCCACGCTGAGTGTGCATGGTGATGCAGGTCTGACGTTGAATGTACTCACTCCAGACACTGCGACCCCCGCGTCCAACTTGCCCGTACTGGTGGTGAGTAACATTCGACTGTCTCCCATCGTGACCGTATTTAAGAGATAACGTTTCCGACAGTGGATATATGGCGGTGCTTTTGAGATCGGTGGTACCAGCACGTACGTCTCGTTCGTCTCCAGTTACGCACTGCTGACAGTGCCCCGTGCGATCGCAGATACAACGGTGACCTTATCATGGAGAAAGCGATTTTGCTCGACCTCCCTATCATATATGTCAGTATGAATTATCGGTGAGTGCTCTTGTGTCCATGGACGCCGCGGTGGAGAATGCCTGACGTGGGAAATTTTGAATTCAAGTTTAAACGGTGCGTGGGAATAACTCCGCTTCGGCACGTGTACCGATCGTGGGTCATCTAGCTTTTGGGTTCCTGGCAAGTCAAGAAGTCAAGGATGCCGGCGTTGGAAATTTGGGTTTTCATGATCGTATGTATACTTCCAAATATTCCTTTGCTCTCCGATCCATGAGGAACTAGAACGCTTGGCTCTCGAGTGGGTACAAAGATACATCTCCGCGTTCGGAGGAGATCCGACTAAAGTAACCATGTAAGCGCATATCCTTGAACTCCGTTTTCCTTCCGTGATTACAGATTCCATCATATACAGCTGGGGAGAGAGCGCAGGTGCTATGTCTGTCGCCTTTCACATGTTAACGAACGGAGGAAATCCAGATGGTTTATTCCGCGCTGCGATCATGCAGAGTGGGTCAGCTATTCCACTGGGAGACACCACCCAAGGGCAGCCGTACTATGATGCGCTAGTCGCGGAGACGGGGTGTTCCGGAACAGTGGATACATTGCAATGTTTGCGTGAGGCACCGTACGAGAGATTGTTGGAAGCGGTGAATCAATCCCCAGGGATTTTTGCATATCAGGTATGTTTTTCTGAAAGAAACATTTGAACGTACGACGTATGCGAGAGTGGCTGATCGCACGGTGGGGTAGTCAGTGGCCTTGGCGTGGTTGCCTCGTGTGGATGGGGTATTCTTGACGGCCGACCCACCGCATTTGGTTCGGCAAGGATCTGTTGCGGACATACCTTTCATAACTGGTATTTGGAAACTCACACCCTCTCTTCTTTTCCATTCCTAACGCGCAGTGATCTGTGTTCATAGGTAACTGCGAGGACGAAGGGACTTTGTTTGCATTCTCAAGTCTGAACGTCACGTAAGTTGTGCATGAACGAATCCTCTCAGATTGCGAATCGACACGATCTTCCCAGGACTGATGCGGAATTTGAGGAATATATTCATACGTACGTGGCACCACGTGCCTCGACCACTCAGCTCAGAGAATTGATGATACACTACCCTTCCGATCCTGTCCACGGATCACCCTTCGGTACGGGCCACGAGAATGCGCTCACGCCGCAGTTCAAGCGAATGGCCGCCATCCAGGGGGACTCCACCTTTGAGGCGCCACGACGGTTCTTCGTGCAGAATCTGTCTGGGAAGCAGAATATTTGGGCGTTTAGTACGTGATAAGTCCAGAGATACACTTTTCCCCTGTCCATTTATGTTCCCTTTCGACAGTGAGCAAACGGACGAAAGACGCGCCTTCTATTGGTGCTGTGAGTCAGCGATTCCATTCTGTTGTTCGACATATACTAAATAGATGGTTCATAACGCCAGTCCCACGGATCCGATCTGCTTAACGTGTATTCTGGGGAGGACATGGCCTCCTACTTTGTCCGCTTCGTAGCGAATCTTGACCCTAACTTGGGAGAGTCTGAGACCACGGACCTGTACTGGCCACAGTATGATGCCGCGACAAACGAGACAGTACTGGAATTCTTGGACGGGCCAATTCCACAGGCGTTGACCACGGATACGCATCGTGCAGAGGCGATGGCGTATCTAACAAACGTAACGTTGGAGTCATAGTGGGGATGGTAAGATTACCGATGGTGTGTATGTAGGGATAAGGGGTTTCGACGTGTCGAATGCACAAAATGGTATGAATCGACTATGTGGGAAGATGTTCGAGTTGGAGATATTGGTTGCGCAGGATTTGGGCACGTAGCCTAGGGGTCATTCGATATTGTGTTCACAAAATAGCGAAGAGTCTTGCACGTATTACAATGAGCCAAAATCATCAATGACCTCATGCTGGCATTAAGACCTGTCGGAATTACAGGGGTACATAGCGCAGTGGTAGCGCGTATGCTTTGCAACTGCTCATAGGAAATTTGGTGAGCGAACGTGTATAAGGTCCAGGGTTCAATCCCCTGTGTATCCAAACTTTTTGCCTACATTTGGCATTATCGAGTTGTACACGGACCGTTCTGCCAAGGTCTGGGTAGCGACGATCATGTTTACATTGTCCAACCTCCATGCTATGGTACGTTCGTCCCATGCCTCAAAGCCCTGAAATCCAACGAAGCATACGAACCAATTTTCCAACGGCTACTCACAAGCTCTCTGGTTGATGTCACGTTACCATAGTTTGCCCTCCACTCATCCGCAAGGTCAATGCAGGTGCCCTCCAGGTGTCCTTCGCTGAAAATGGCCTAGGCTAAACCTTTGTCCACCCACGAGTTACCGTCCTGGATGATGACGATCAAAGGATTATGTCGGAGACAATCACGCATCTACCACGCTCATTGGAGTTACTTGAACGCTACAGGTTCGATGACACTGCCATCATTCACGCCTCCCATTTCACCTCTCTTACCACACTCTCACTGGATCTCGACGTTGATTTAAACTCGATCGAACATCTGAGATCTTATCTGGCTCCGCCCTCATTCGCATATCTCGACGTCTTTTCCCTGAATTCGCTCGAACTGCTAATCTTGACCTCATTCTTGGAAGTCGTGCGCTTCAATCCACGAGATGTGCCATTCACACCAGAGAAAACGCCTACGCCGGAAACGTTCCGCCGATTTTTCACTGCACTGGGTCAATGCTTGCGATTCGGTACAACTCTTCCGAGTCTACCTGCACGCGACGTCTCACGGACGACTATATGCTGGCGAACGTGAAGATATTACTTTCAATCACGATTCACTCCCGATATTCCGTAGCGTGGAATCCTTTGACTTTGATGCAAATATCTCCTTGGACGACGACGCAATTGAGAAATTCACAACACGCTGGCCCAGGCTAATCAGCTTTTCTCTCAACGGACCGTCCGGTTGGATCTCGTCGCGCATTAGTAACACACCGGGGATTCATCACAGTCCTCTCCTGTTGTCCTGGATTCGCTCAGTTCGCTCTTGGAGGGGACTTTACTGAGCTCAAGCATGCCCATTCGTCCGGTCCAGTGCGCGTACACAGCGGGATCACCAGCAACTATCGCTTTGCTGACAGTGATTAGACGCCCGGAGAAGATTGCACTCTTTCTGAGCGGGGCGTTTTTCCTTGCGGCTCGGAGGCCGCGGCGCTTTCCCCCATAGTGCTACGATAGATGAGCGCAAGTGGACAAATGGTTGCCTGTCGTCTTTTGAAGTAAGGAAAAGGTGCGAGGAACAGTACAAATAGAGAGCAAGAAGAAACGTAACGGCGCCGGGGGCTCGATTCCGTTGTCGTGTTTTCCAGGGATATTCTACAGTGCCGTCGTCATTTCAGTCATTTCTACTTCCATAGCCTTTATTCTCTCACCCTCTGCTATGTCCCATTTTCTTTGTTATCCCTTCGTCGTACCTACATACAACCACCGACCCTCGACATTATTTCTACTTGTGTGCTTTGTTACTGCACGTTCTGTGACTGTGGCACTTTGCAGTAGTCCCCGGTGACCTGTTTACAGTCATAACACACCTTTCAGATATTACCCGTTGAGAGTGCAGGGACAGTGTTCAAGGTCTTTCAACACCTCAAACGACTTTAACTCCACGTCAAAGATTAAAGCATACTGGATACCTTACAAATGATTTTACAGGGACGGCAACGCTGTACCGAGTGTGCACTACCTGGTGGCTCAAACGATATCATGCCAGTGTTCGAGACCAGTGTTCTAAGGGGTTCTGTTAAGTGGGGAGTGCTCTGCCTGTATTCTAGTTACAGTCCCAAGGGCGGGCGGGCCTAGCCTGCGCCGATTACTGTGCCACAAGATCTACCCCGGAATCGCTTGACACATCAGGCGCAGCACCGTCTACACTCTCAGTCGCCATCTCCTTGACCGCCCTCATCATCTCCTCTAGCCGCCTCTCCACGGCCAATGTACCGCCGTGCCCATCAACGGGAAGTGGTTCGTCGTCTGGATCGGGGTCGGTCAGTGTCAGAGTTGACCCTTCAGCGTCACAGAAATCGTGCAATGTCAATGGACGTATTGTGAATCCCTGGATCGAGACTCAGGATAAGTTGAGAGAAGAACAAAAAACAACGACGAACCTGTTCCTCTACTCGCTTGATCGTTTCTTCGTCATGCGCCATCTCTCGCATGCACTCGCGCACAGGTACCATGGCAGCGCTCCGACAGAGTTCACGCAGATCCGAACCAGAGAAGCCGGTCGTCTTGGCTGCGAGCACGTCGAAGGTCAATGAAGGATCTAGTTTTGTGTCTTTCAGCATCTATCAATGGAGAGTCAGTCTCAACACTATGTCCCACGTCATTTTAACCGTACCAAGGTGAGTATCTTGAATCGCTGCTCCGCGTTTGGCAGACCAACGGCGAATCGCTTTGGCATGCGACGCAAAATAGCAGGATCAATGTCCATGGGACGATTCGTGGCTCCGAGAACCATGATCCGATCTTCTCCCGACGTCAAGCCATCCCACGACCTGTCGTCCACGCCTCAGATAATGCCCTGTTCGAAAACGGGTAGGAGCGACGTACGTCATAAATTCGGCCTTGATCATGCTCATCACCTCGTGATCATCCGTTCTCCGCTCTCTCAAAAATGTATCTATCTCGTCCACGAAGATGATGGTCGGCTGCATCTTGCGGGCAAGACTGAACAACCCTGCAACAAGTTTGTTTGATTCTCCAAACCACTTGTTGGTGAGCACCGATGCAGGAATGTTGATGAATGTAGCTCCGGATTCCTTGGCAAGGGCACGGGCGAGCATGGTTTTGCCGCATCCTGGTGGACCGTAAAGAAGGACTCCTTTCGGTGCGCTGAGGAGTGATGAAGAGGACGTGAAGAGATGTGGATACATCAAAGGATATATAACGGATTCACGAAGAGAAGCGATGATGGAATCGAGGCCGCCAATGTCTGCGTCGCTCACGTTAGCACGGTCGATCACGATAATAAAAGTGGGGCACAGATGGATGCCCACCTTCAAAGCGTACTTGAATATCATCTGGGCATACGACCTCCTTTGATATGGACACTGTGGAGGTCTTACGAAACGAGCATGTGGTAAAAAGTGAATTGACGCACGCTCGTATTCGTCTAATTTCAACCCTTTCTTTCCCAACTTGGACATTATCTGTGCCCGCTGTTTCTCTGTTTTCTTATCCACGGGAGCTTGGCCAACGATCCACTACAAAAGGCCGGTAGAAAGATATTGATAAGAATGTTCAAAACACCAAGTTGTAAGAAATGCAATCAGCTGGTAAGCAAAGATGAACCGTTACGCACACGATAGGCATAATGTGCAGCAACCTTGATGGTATACCACAGACAATGCAAATCAGGTTAACGTTGGGAACAAGACCGAGCCGGCGTGTAACGTACCTGCGTCATTATGAGCAGCGCGACTAGTTAACGACCCACGGATTAGCAATCAGTACGTCTGAGGAAGACAACACCTGCTCCTTCCATGAGTGCACAGATACGCACCGTTGATGACAATACGTCTTGCGGTTATTTGGGATGACATGTTTAATTTTCAGGTGAAGAATCAAGCTTAAAGAACGACAAGGAATGGTTGTCGGCGCTGTCCACTGCGCCGGTATCAGGGAGGGTGTGCAGTAGGAAACAGGTTGGATGTCTAGGGAGAACTCTGAACTAGGTTGACACCAGCGGTGAAGAGGTGCCCCGGAATGGTGTTGAATAACGTGTTTTTTGATGTGAATTTGCGGACCGGTTTTGTCTATAAAAGGAATTTCTCCCCCTGTCTACTTTTAGGCCTCCAGTCTTTGCTCTGCACCCCCGTGCCGTGTATAATGGCGTCTTCTGCCTTATACCATCAAGCTCAAGCAGACAAGGAGCAAACTTGAATCTACTTCAATGAAAAGATTCCCGGGCCCAAGATAGTCCCCGAACCACCTGGTCCACGATAGGCTCTGTCGTCTTTTGACCAAACCGCGTATCTGGAAATTATACTGGTATTCCAAGAACGGCGATGGTATTTTTTGATCCTTTGATTATGGTCCAGGCCGCCGGGCGGTGCCCATTGACATGTCGGACATCGACTACTATGAAATTGTGTGCGCACTACTAGTAGGGTGGTGGCGATAACAGCCCGTATAAGCGAGCACAGCCTACATGGGGCTGAAGAGGTCCTGAGTGCGGGGAAGGGGCCCGGGGATCTGGCAGGTGGCGACACAGTACTGGCGGTGGCGAGCAAGTTAATCAGTCCGCGGTGGGGAGAGGTCCGCGAAGGTGAATCATGGATGAATCGCAATGTGTGCTTACTGTATGTAAAGTCATACCGACACGTCTGCAGCGGGTATTAATGTGGCCATTTGCATGCTGGGCTCCCTCTCCAGTAAAGGACAGTGCTATCAACCAATCCCACAATGTGGAACACGAGTTCTACTTGCACGAGACGTATTCTTGAGGTCGAGAGTCAAGTCCTTGTTACATCACCGTAGATTTGATCCCCTGTTAACAGTGTACACAGGTCCAAGTCTGGAATTATCAGTTTTCATGACCGAATTCAAGTTGTGTTTGGATAGGTCTGAAGAGAACTTCCATTCAGAAACTCAGGGTGCGTCCTAGTTACTCAACATTAACGCGAATACCAGAAGCTTCTGCACTGTGCCATTCAGAGATAAATGAAATGTGTACGAGGCAAGAGCTAGTTAAAGGTCCTTGGCCGATAAAAGAGGCCACAATGTCCAAAAACGAGACGCAGTCCTAGGGTGCTAGGAACAATGCGAAATCAGGATCTAAATATGTCCTAATCTCCGAGTATCCTCGGGTGCCTTAGTCTTGGCATAGATTATACCATGCCGCTGTACATGGAAAGTCATCAGCATTTCTAGATTGTGCGAGCGTAGCGAAGGTGCGGAACTTGCCTGGTGCTGCCAGGGATTCTTGCGCGGCGGCTTCCTCCGGCGCTTCCGCCAAGACGACAGCGAATCCGCTAGAGAAAGGGATAAGCTCAAGATTCGAGATACCAACGAGAATGCGCAAGCTTGACGTACTGGTGAAGATGCCAGTCAATGTGACTATGCGGAAAAACTTGGAATCAATACACGTTCCGTCTCTCTAGGCAATTACTCACCAGTGGAGGAACCAAGGTCCTGGATTATCTGTGACGAAACGGATGGTCACGTTGTCCGTGGAACTGGAACCTATGGAAACGACATCGCGCCGGACAGGGTTTACAAAGTTTGTCGTATTGCTGCCCGCAACTCTCACAACGTCGAATGAGTGCTGAGGGACAACTGGTTATCAGTGGAGGACCTGCTAAAGTAAGCACATACACCGTGAAGATGAATAGGGTGCTGAAAATCCAGACGCAATGTCAATTTACAAATCTTCTTATAGAACATGCCACTTACAGGACCACCATTAGCTGCGGTAGGAGTGGGGAAGCTTATTTCAATAACCTGGTTTTGGGGAAGTACGTAGACGCTGCCATTAGGCAACAGTTGCGAAGCATCCGTGGCTCCGCTGAGGATCTGGAGAAGCACAGGAACCGTAGGGTCGGTGAAGGACACATTGTTAATGGTAAAATAACCCGAGGAGTTGGTGCCAACAGAAAATTGAAGGTTCACATCTGCCTGTCCGATCTCAGGTATCCCGGGAGCACCTGGATTGACGAGTGGGTGAAGGCTGCTTTCATTGAACGCAACGTCATAAGTAGCTGTCGACGTGGGATCTTCGTCCGTTGCTCCTTCATATCTCAGGATGGCCATATTTTGACCGCCATCGTACGAGGCGTTGTTTGCGCTGCTCAAAGCACGAATCCAATAACTCCCCACGGTCTGGTTTGCTGTAACGACCACGGAGTAGCGTTGACCGGCAAGGATGGGTATGGAGTCGACTTCTACTGGATCCACTTCATTGCCGTCAACCTCGATGATGGTCATCCGATGACCATCAATCGTGAAGTTGAATGAAGGATCGCAAGACAGCGACACAACACGGAAGCGATATCGTAGTCCTGAAGTGACATTAAAGACAGAGAGCGCAGTCGAAGGACCATCAGCGTAGCGACCACGACCATTGATCAGGGTAGAGTTTGGATCTGCTGCCGCGAAAGATTCGCCGAGTTCGATAGAAGCTGTGTGATACCTGAATTCATGTCGGCGACGAACATTTAAGTTGAAGAAGAAGCGGCCTACCAATCTGCGAGGGTGATAACCGTAGTCTCTGTTGGAGGTTAGCAGACAGGCGACGAGAAAACCGATATAAACTCGCCATTGTCGACGTCGTATAGGTCTGCGAGAGGGTCATCGGGATCGTAAATGACCAGTGGCCCTCGAAGTCCGTCACAATATTGAGTCGAATAATGCGAATGGTACCAGTACGTTCCAGTCTGGTTGGTAGGCTGGAATTTGTACTCGAATGATTCTTGCTGACGAAGCGGACACTGAGTGACGTATGAAACACCGTCTGCCCAGTTCGAGTTGTGCTGGAACAGTCCATGCCAATGCTTAAAGGTACATGAGGAAACCACTCGCGAAAATTGTTGTATGGCTACTTTAATACTCACAACGCTGGTCTGCAACGGCATAGTAGTGTCCGTGAGATTGTTGAAAACTTGAATGGAAAACTCGTCGCCCTAAAAAGCCGTGACTATGACATCCTAATAATGTATGTGTCACAGTGCTTACCTTCTGGGCCTGGATCAATGGCGCAGGGAAAATAGTATTCACAAGAGTCGCTCTGTAAGGACTCGGTGAGTTTTAGCCATCGTAACAGTTATCAACCCACGATCGGTTATAGCCATCTGGTGCGATGTCATTATTTGCGATACAGAGTTGACCTACTGGCCCAATCGCGGTGACGCTCGACGCATTACACTGGGCGTTAGAAATGGGGTATAGTGAACATACAAGGACGGACAGAAGGAATGTTGTGAGCCTCATAGAGAGCGGTGAATCGAATAAGAACGTACTACCTCGAGAGCCTAGTACTTCTTTTATATTCGAGCGATCCTTGGACCAAGCATACTCCTGTGATAAGAACGTTTCGGGTCCATCATTACCTGCCTTCTCCGCGCTATAATGTTCAAGCGCTCACGAAGTTGTACAGGAAAAAATTGACGCAGATCTCATGTAGCACGGAAACTGATCAAGGTTGCTATTTCTTCGGCAGTATCCGCATGGCAATAATCTGTTTTACCATCGTTTCAGCTTAGATGTCGCACGACGGGGCCCCCTGGTCGTTGAGACTCTGGGTGTCCTCGATTACGGCACACCACTTGGCTTGCAAGCTCCTGAAAGAACCGAAAGGCGTTGGGTGAATCATCCTGCAAACGGAAAGGAATCCCGCCAGGCACGTGACCCCGCCGAGTATGCAAGAGAAAGTGAGATGCGTTCTAAAAGAGGCTGGTCTGTTTGTCTGCGGCGACGATCCATGACGTGTGACTTACCGGTCCCTGGGAATATATAAGCGCAGTAAGGCCGCCGATCTCCGGAAATTGACCGCAGCAGCATCGCAGTAGGTTCCATCTAATCCGCATATTTACCTAAATGGGTTTTACGTTGACAGCATTCTCCAAGTCTGTTCGTGGTTGGAAGTTGAAGCAGATACCTTGAAACGTTATAGTGCACCACATGGTCGATGTGATTATGCGCGCTGTGAGGTTCTCAGTGGTATACCGCATGGTCCCATAATTCCGCTCAGAGCACGGATGGGAAAATAAATGAACGTATTTAAGTTGAAAGACGCATGCGCCTTGAAATGACTCGGGGCTCATTGGGTTTCGGAATGGTGGACAGGGCAGATTATCTGGATCCCGACGAGACAAATGTGCGTATGGTCGGTGGCGAAGGAGTTTCAAAGGCTGGGAACCTTGAATACTCCATGGACTGCGAGGGAATCTGCTCGCGAATTCACGTCGGGCTAGTATTACTGCTAGCTGCCATATCAGTACAAGTTGGGCGCAGTGATACCCTTCGCGACAGAATCCCTATTACATCACGAACGACTCTCGATTAGCTTAGAATCCAAGCCTGGCCGACTTAAGACCTACCTCCTGATTGAATGTATTAGGATTCTGTTATCAATAACCTGAGCGACGACGATCAGAAAACCTTCTGGAAGCAGCGTCCTCTGGTTGAGTTGTATGTACTGGCGGCATGTGCACTTTACGTGGGGTGAAACATAAAAAATTGAGGAATATGATGATCTTCGTTGGCCCTGATGTTCACCCGGTTCCTGGCAAGAAGAGTTGAAACACCCAAAATGGAAGGAGAGAACATTGTACAGCCACTGACCAGGACACACCGGAGCTAACTCCACCGTGAATACTAACTCCCATCACTGGCCGACGCAGAATTCTTCGAAAGAGCGGAAAATACTGCCTCTCCTACGTACATTGCGTGGCCTGGCCCACTAGGTATCTATCATCTCATCTCACCCCTCGGAAATGGATGCATAGCCAATGTGTGCAGTCAGTCCAAGCCATTTGAATCGTCACCGAACCCGGCGCATCAATGAACCCGGCACCCGCACGCACGCACTGTACTGGTAACCTTGGTCGTGTTCTTCAACAACGAGTACGAAAGACTTGCATGCTCTCCTTTCCGTGTACCCCCGCCGGTGTGTGTGCGTGCATAGACAGTGTTGGACTTGACACAGTCGCTCATATTCTAGACTCCACGAAACTGTGAAGAACAAGGTCCTCAATAAGCTAATATGCACTCACATGGCCAAAAGGCCCTGTTCCTCTTTTTTTGTTTTCATATCACAATAGCTTTTGTCAGCAGCTTTCTACATCGACAAGGCAATGAGCAACACAAGGGCAGTAGCCACCATGGCCTCCCACTCGTACTTGTCCCAGAGGCGACGAGAGGGGCGAGCGACGGGCACCGTGCCGTAGTCCACAACAAGACACCGTTCGTCCACCTGAAACCCTCTTGCACGGTGTATTTACTGCCATACCTCCAATTGTCGACATTGAGATTGAAGAACTTTCCATACATCTTGGATCGGGAAGTAGTGAATACGCTTAGAGTGGCCAGCAAACATGCAATAGTCAAGAGTTCACATTTTCGGTGTTGTTGATGCTATTTGCAAGGTTGAGTTGTGCGGGAGGCAGTTGAGGTAGTAAATCTGGAATGGAACCTCCGGTCGCATGCCTACACTCCCACATGATACATCGACAAGCGAGGTGAAGGGGATGACGCTCACCAGCTACACAATACGCTCGTAACATACCTGTTTGCCATCTCCCCGATGAAGGGTAGCCGCCCAGCCCTCACTAGCAGTGGCATTCCCACCGTTCATTACGGCTCCGTTCAGTGTGCTGACATCGGATCCAGGTCCCGTTGATGTCATGTTTATACTTTGATCATCGTGGTATGGCTGACCGGGGAGTCAGGCCTGCGAAAAATTGAGCTGACCAGCTGGGACAAGGCTGTATGTTGAGTTTCCTGTGCCAGGTGCGGGGAATGCGTTTGTCGTGATATTGGCAGGTAAGGCTTCAAGAACCTTAATGATGATGTACTGATGAGGAGGTCAAGCATTGGGTGCGTCCCTGAGAAAGAAAGGATAAAAATCACGTTGAAAAATGAAGAACGGATCACCGCTGAAGCGCCGACCATTGTTGACGAGGCAAAATAACCGAACGCGTTTTCCTGCGAAGAAAGGACCTCGTCAGGGATAATGTCGTTCTATACAGGATAGAACGTCGCAGCCGTGAATATAGGGTTGCGCGAATTCGAAGCAAGGTTGAAGTCATAGAACGCCAGTTTCGAAGCGCCTCGCATAGGATCCAAGGCCCCCGCACGTAAATTGGTAGCGATTTCGAGGCGGTTAGCGGCAGCCGTTGCCGTTCGAGTTTCCATAGAGTTCGGCCAAAAGTATATGCGTAACGAATCAGCCATTTGTGACGAGTACATGCTATATTACTCACAAAGAATGCTGTTCAAACAAACGGGGATGTTGTTCCTGACTTTCATTGTACGCAGACCAGGCCTAGCCAGTTGGGGATTAGCTTCGAAGCGCGAGCCAAAATCCCAACCGATTTC